>JADLZN010010704.1:0-127163 GCA_018155175.1 Sinocyclocheilus anophthalmus | reverse complement strand
AAATGACAAAAATATGTACACAAAATAAACAAGCAAAAAATATACAAGTAAACATATCAGCACTTCATCATGACCAAAAATGATGCTAGCAATTTGCAAAATTTGTTGCGCTAAAATATCGAGAAGAGACACAATGTTGAAGAACTTGACTAAGAACGGTTTAGTTTATCACCTGAGAACAGCATAAAGAGTTTAATTACCGATACCTTTATTTTCAGTTTTGGATTTTGGTTAAATGAAAACGTTAATTTCAGTTTCTGTGCAAAAGTCATCTCAGTGCATCATTAGTAACAGGGTTGATATTATGAGCACTTAATCGTTGGTCTTGCTAAAGTTTCCCAGCTCTGTGGCATTTATTCTTTGAAAGATACAGAGTTGGTCAGATTGCTGTCAGTCTTGGCCAGAAGATTTAGACTCCATGCCTGGTCCATAATATTGAGAACTGTTTGAAACATTCTTCAAAATATCTTCTTTTAAGTTCTACGGATTACAGAACACTTTTAAAAATAACTGTTCTTTATTGCCATCTAAGGTTCCATCCTTTAACATCAATAGAACCTTTCAGGCTACATTTACACTAGTGCGTTTTCGTTTTAAAACGCATAACTTTTGCTACGGTTACGCCTGTCATTTACACTACTCTGGCGTTTTCGACCCTCGAAAACTGAGATTTTCGAAAACGCTGTAGACCCCGTTTTAGTTTGAAAACTCCGGGTTGAGTTTCAGTGTAAATGGACCAAAACGGAGACTTTTGAAAACAATGGCGTGGCAGCCAACATTCGCTCTGCGTATCCTTGATGACTGTGTAAATAATAACATCATGCTCATTGTTGTACCTGTATTAAAGAGTCCTTTGCGTTTTCCGGTTTGTAGCTGCGGACGGGATCGTTTCGAACATCAAGTGAGACAGGATGCGTTTTCATTTTAAAACTGAGAACTCCCATAGTGTAACAGTCCTCATTCCACAAAAGGTTCTTTATAATGTGTTTTTATACTCTTTAGAATTATTAAAATTCTCTTCAAACGCCAAGAAAAAAAAATGTTGTTTTAAGAAACTGGTCGCGAAAAGTTTCTTATGGCGGAACCTAAAATGGGTTCGTCTAACACGGCGCACTGCTGGAAACCCCCTTTTGGATACCTTTATTTTTAGGCTAAATAAGAAATTCATACAGGTTTGGAGCAACTTGAGAGTGAGTAAATGATGACGGAATTTTCTTTTTTATGTGAACTATCCCTAACGCATTTCATCCTCACAATATTTTTATTTAAATATTTTATTTACAGGATAAGCACCATTTGAAGCCAGTGTAAAATAGACAATAAATGTACACCTGTGACTGCACATCAGCTTAATTCTACATTACTGTGCCAAGGTATTAGTAATAAATATAAGTATTTACTGAACACTGGTGTAATTTATTCTATAGCTGTTGTTGCCATTTTATAAAAGCAAATAAGCCACACAGGCAGTGTGTTACTGTGATTTTACCACACATAACATAAGGGGCTTTCAGGCACTCTTGTGGATTATTGTAGTTTGCCCACAAAAAGGTACATTTAACATATTTTTCATTATAACTACTCCTGGGAGGTCAGGCAACTGCTCTTCACTGTTCTTCACGCCAACTTCTGTTTAATAGCTTCAAAGACAGATATCTTTTTGTAGTTGACATGATTTTTACTTGGCATTTAGTATCTTAGTGCTTAGCACAGCGTGCCAACACAAGCCACAGCCTTATGGAATATAAGAATAAATCAACAAAATGCTCAGCTCCACAGACAAATGTCACGGCTTTGTCCATCATCACATATAGTCAATTAAAAAAGAAATATCTATGAATTGCTGGCGCAGGTAAAACATTCATTCTTATCCAAGATGGGCTGTGTTTCCCAAAGCAGATTAGTGACCCAAATGTCTTCTTTGTGACTAGATTTCTTCCCTTCAGAGCAAAGTGCAAATTTAAAGAGTATAGCGCTGCCAACATGTTAGTGGTTAACCTCACTGTAAACAAAGAAGGCCACCAGGTTCCTGAGTCTGGATAGGCTACACCGGTATAAGAGCAGGCTTTTAGAAATGGGTTCTTTCTTTACAGAGAACGTAATCTTCATGTAATATCTACCACCATTATGGGAAAGCTAAACAGCAGTCATTTTGGTTGATTTCCTCCACTTATGTCAGCTTATATTAGGGTGTGTTACTATTCCTGGCAGTGCATCTAGAAACAGAATAATTCCAGTAAATAAATGTATATAAATGACGTTTACTTACTGTTGATACATATTCAATTTCTACTTATAGGATGAATCTGTAGTCGCAGAGGCTCTGTAATAATATTTTGATTCAATGTATTATAGGGATGCACTGATGTTAATGATGAGGCAATAATTAGTTTCATTTTATGGCCGATAACATTCATTTTCATAATCATTTTAAATACTACAAGAGAAGTTAGGAACCACAACATTATAATGCAGAGAATGAAAAACTGAAATAAAAAAAAACGCTTCACAAGATGTTAACTGATGGCCTTGTGACTCTCATTCTGACGTGTCACCCATTCCTTGCAGAGGATAGTGTGAGCAAGTATGGAAGTGCCAAATTCCAAATCTTTTCGTAGTGAATGTAACTGATTAAAGCTATAGGCTGGGGTGGGGAAAGGGTGTCGCGTATTGAGGGTACATTTTCGGCAAATTTTCATTTTTGGGTGAACTTCTTTTAACAATGAGCCAATAAAAATGTCCTTTTTTTATAATATACTCTCCACATATATAATTTCTTATCATTTATCATGTCGATTTTCAGGAGAGCTACTGTCATTAATTAAGATGAATGGGAATCCTAATGGTATAATATACATCCTTGCTAAGATCGGTGGTATTCTTTTGGTATTTTAGTTTATATTTTAGTATGCAAGTGTAAAGCTTCTGTCTCAAGTAGATTCTTAAATGGAAAAATATTGCTGTTTATATCCCGCTCTTTCACAACTGTTAACATTATTACAAATTATTAACGCTTCTGATCTTACTTAAGGTACTGGAATTAATGGTCAAAGTCTTGGCCTGCAAAAACAAGGGTTATAAGTTCAATTACAGGTGGGAGTTACTCATGAACTGAGAATTAATGAGATCCCATTCAGTTCTTTAAGAATTCTGGCACTTGACACAAGGTTGCTTCAGAGGGACTCTATCTTTTATTTGTGCACTTTAAATTGCTTATGATGGAAAGCGTATCTATTAAATATGTCATTACACTGGTTCAATGGACCTCTGTGGGAACAATGGGCCGCTGTTGCCTGGAAACTACCAAACAATCGCACAGATGTGTGATGCTGCCGGGTCCAATTTGCTGACCTCAGAATTGTTGGCTACGATAACATGATCTTTCAAACTGATGTCATGGAAATGTTGCATAATGCAAACAGCAGAATACTGATAGGCTGATGGTTTTTGAATGCATAAACAGTGGCAAGTTAAACATCACATATTACAAACATTTTAAAGCCTCTAGAGACCGCGCATTACATTGTGTCAGGAACCCTGAGCACATGAGGTTTGTGACATTCAATGATGTACAGTGACATAACTTGCACAATAACATCTAGCAATGCACAGATGAATAAACAATAAAATAATTTGGCTTCCCATTAGAGATGCACCGATTTAAATTTTCTTGGCCGATTCTGATTTCCGATTTTTTTGTTAGTGTGATCTGCCGATACCGATTTTTGCCAATTCCGATTTTCATTTTAAGAACTATATTTGACAGCATATACAAACAAAAATCTCCTTTTTTCCACGAAAGTTTATTTTCATAAAAAAAAACAAGAAAAAAGTCAGTAATAAAATAAGAACAAATAAAAAATTGCAAACAACAGCACAAATAAATGCAACAGAGTAAAGAGAGCTATGAAACTACGTTTTTCAGGTTAAGTTAAGGTTACGTTTTTATTCAGTTAGAAATACTACAGAAATTAAAGTAATCAAATGTAAAATAACACATCCAGTGTTATTTTACATTTGATTACTTTAATTTCTGTAGTCTTCATTGTAAAAATTATATACTGGTTAATGCTTACCATTAAAGTTATAAAACGTATTCAGTCAAGAGCAGAAAATGATTTTCTTTGTCTTTTGTTCTTTGATTAAAATGACAGACAGCAGCAGGAATATTGGACAGCGGTCCCTTTAAAAGTTTATCCACGGACCCAATATACTGCTACACAACATGCGTTCTCTTTCTCAACTATTTAACGTTCCAAAACTGACGGTGTTTAACTGGATACTCGCCAAAACAGGCATTTTGACATAATTTTGTATGTATTTGAACATTTTAGCGTAGTTAGCCAATCATTTTGGTATTTGTGGTTCACAAGCTGTTTGAGACTGAGCGCGGTTTGTGCGCTCCACTAATATAGATCATTGGTGCTGCGCGCGCGTTTGGTATAAGCGTGAAACCAGCGGGAATGACTAAAATAATGCACAATACAACCACTATTTAACCGGAGCGAATGAGACATGTGTGAGAGAGAATATGTCATCAGAGAGAAGAGAGCGAGAATGCGCAGCTGACGTTATTGCCTGTGCCGTTGGTAACAAAACGGATCGGCTCGGAATAGGAAAGAAGTGAGACTGATCGGCCGATCACCGATCCGGGCCGATCATGAGGAAAATCGGCCGATTCCGATCCATGGCCGATCGATCGGTGCATCTCTACTGCCCATGGATGCAGGAGAAAATATCAGATCCTGCAATTATTGGTGCTCCATCAAATGAAATAAAATATACTTGAGTCCAAGATTTTCCCAATTCATGCCACGTGCTTGATTAATATTAATAATAAGAATAATCATACACTACAAATAAACAAATCAATAATAATAACATACATAAATACAATAATTACAAAGATATAAAAAACTATAAATTTATATACAACCCTTCTAAGACTACTTAAAAATTCTGAAGTAAAATCCATTTCGATTTTTTCGTGTGGCTAATTTTTGAACATTACCATATGACATTTACAAATTACTACAATTACAGTATTTTTATTTTGTAAATAAATAGTTATTATTGGGTTTTCAGATATCTGGTGGAATAACTCCTCAACATATTCATGATTAGTACAAATACTTTCAACTATTAAATACAATTGAATTTCTTTTTGAAAATAATTAAAAACACTTTTTTTACATAGACACACTTATGACATTCAGAGGAATCAGAATGAAAGCAAGGACATAACCAATAGGGTATTTGAAAAACAAAATTCACTTATCATTGAATGACGCCACTTGACATTTTTAGAGTAATTGGGCCTTATTTATGTTAACCAGCAAACTTGAAGTAATAATGAGCAGAAATGAGTTCTGCTCATGTTGCATGAGCAAGACACTATAAATAAAACCTATTATTAAAAATTGAATAAACATGTCCCCCAAAAAAGTATGAAATCAACATGAATAGACTACCATGATTACCCTTCCATGAACTTGGCCAGCACATACAGAGTTTTACAAGATTTTTCCTTTGATTATATCGGACATCCTTTGTCTCTGACCCATAAAGAGAGTTAACGGAAACCATTAAAAATGATAAACAAAGCTTGCAGTTTGTCTGCAGATTGTGGCACATGGTTCACATGTCCCAACAAAAAAAACAAATAAAAGAGTGTGAGTCAGTCTGGAAGAATGCACGCTTTCTTCAGATTATCTGTGGATGGAGGGTACATACCATCAACGTACGCACTATCCACCAAAAGCTGGACTCAGCAGGGTATTGAGAAACCATTATCGGCAGCTGCCTTTCTTGGCTCTGTTTACTGGGATAAGCATCCGTCAACAGAAGTGTTCTTCTATTTAAAAACACACGTACTGTAGATTACCTGCTATGGGGTCATATAATAATAAATAAATTTAAGTTTAAAATGCACATGTAAATAAATGCAATGTTTACAATTCCCTATTTCACGGGCCGTTTACACGACAATGTTTTCAGCCAAAAACGGTAAACTTTTTATGCGTTTTGCCTGTTCTTTTACATGACAACGGCGTTTTGGGGACTGAAAATATTTTTGAAAACGGGTTTCAAAGTACAAGTTTTTGAAAACGCCACCGTTATCGTTTCCGTGTAAACACCCAATACGGGGATCGTTGAAAACGGTGCCGGTCATGATGCGCATGTGTTAGGTATGTAGACATGCGCAGTACATGTCGATTTTAAAGGCAAGTGCGGACAAACATACACAACAATTGCGGAGTATGTGGTACTGTTGTTGCTGCGCAAGGTTTGCTAACGCTTTTTCAGCAAAGTGTGGATTTACTTCACCAATATTACAACCAAAAGCGGAGACACATCATATACAACATATAATCGTCACTTCCTACAGGTACTGTTTACTAACAAGGTGAAAGCACCATCTACTGGCCTGGCATACATAATACAGAGTTTTTGACCGTTTTCGCGGATGTGTAAACGCGAATCATTTTGAAAACATTGTCGGGTATACCTGACCTTTTTAAAAATGAAAGGGAAAAACTTTTTGACTTTGACGACTACATCGTTGTCGTGTAAACTCTAGCATAAAAGTGTGCTTTTAGACTTACTGTGACAAGGGAGTAATACTACCCTTACGAAAATTAACCATGGTTTAACTACAAAACAAACATGGTTTCTGTAGCTAAAACATGGTAATAACAAATTAATCATGGTTTTGCTACACTAACCATATGTTTTAACCATAGTTTTTGTAGTAAAACTGTGCTTATACAAATGGTATTCAATATGCCAAAAAAACATGGTTACTATAAATACAACCATGGTTAATTTTCGTAATGGTATGCATATGTGTCATTTAGACAACCTATTTAATAAATAAAGAAATAACACATCTTTACAACAGACTCATTTCCAGTGATGTATGCAGGACTCCAATCATTTCCTCTGCTTAAACTCCACCCCTTTCTTATAATTGACTGCAAGCTCGCATTTAGATCGACCTCCATCCAATCAACAACTGATGGATAGAAAGTCCCCACCCTATATATATATTTTTTTATTTGACAATCAGATTCACTAAGATGTACGTCAAAATATATCTGTCGTAGGGGTGTGCGATATCACGATTTTTGATCATGGACGATTAAAATGTCTCCACAATCTGCTTTTGAAGAAATATTGTAGTATAGTGCTACAGCACACATTCTATCAGTTGCAGTTCTGGCGCCTCCATCTCAATATACTTTACAATGTGACATACATTCACATCAAATGTTAACTTAGTGTTACACTCTCGAGACACTCCACTTCGCAACCACAAAAGTACATTATTTGTGTGTATTTATATGTGCTTTAAAGCCTTGTTGGTTACATGCGCTTTTTCTGAGCGTGTACACTTGAAGCTCGCGCACACTAAAAAGTCTCTCAAACACCATCTGATTACTGGACTAAGTTATCTTTCACGTCTGATACTGTCAAAAACGGTATCATAAAAGGTTGACATAGAAACACAGTTGTTATGTCTAAAGTGAAAGTAAACAGCTGAGAGAGAAACGGACGCATGCAGCTCTTAAAGTGACAGCAGACTAATAGTCCTAAACATGCTGCCGCTTATCATTAATGGGATAGTTCACCCAAAAATGAAATGCTATCATTAATTACCCTCCCCCACTCCATGTTGTCCCAAAACCCTGTATTATTGATTTCTTGTGCTGAACACAAAAGAAGATATTTTGAAGAATGTGGGTAACGAAAAGTTGCTGGTCTCCACTGACTTTGATAGTAGGAAGCTGTTTGGGTCAGCGCGCATTCTTTCAAAATAACATATATGTTCACAGAAGAAGAGACTCATTCAAACACTTAGTTATGTTTCGCGCGCCAGTGTAAGTAAATTATGAAGAGATTTTTCTTTTGGGTGCACTATCCTAGTAATGTGTTATAACACAACAAAACACAACAATCACTCTTGCTCTTGACTTGAAGAAACCTTAATACGGTGTTTTTGCTTTAAAGAAATCAATTCTATTTTATACGTGAGTGTATATAGTGTTTCATTTTTATATTTATTCAATTTCTTGAATGCTACTGCCAAATACACCTACTGTACCTGAAAAATAAGCACTGTTTGTTTTATTTGTGTTTTATGTGTGTTTGTAATGTGTATCTTTGTTCTTAATTTTTTAATAACAAAGATAAAATAATGCCCACTTTGGCCTACATATCTGCCATTCTTTTTAATTTCGTTACCTTGTAAGGCTTTGTTTTTAAAAATAGGTCTGGATGTGATAACTGCAAAATAGTAAAACTAAACGGCAAAAGACTCGTGATATGATATGTATGCCATAGTCGCCCACCCCAATCTTCCGTACTAGGATTAAATTATTCACCGCGAGCCGTCGAATTCAATGAACGGAAAAAAGTGACAATTACCACAATTCGGGCTGAGAGCCAAATCATTTGCGATACAATTGGCGTATGAGTTTTAATGCATGTTCTCTGAGGTGAACTGACTGGCCTTTAGAAAAGTTTACCGTCGTATTTTCTTTTTGAATCTTGCCTCTGACATGCATAGTTAAAGTAGCATTCATAATCGCGGCTTACTGCTTTGTTAAAAGCGGTAACCCAGGAAACACTGTATCACTGCTTTTCATAAGCGCCACCTGCTTGTCAGAGAGTGAGTCTGCATCTCATTCAGCTCGTCTGCTTTTTCTGTTTCATGCAGATATTTTTTATGGAAAGTTTCACAAAACTGAAGTCAAACCATTTTTTTGCTTCAAATTTCAAAATTATACAGTTTAATTTAGATGAAAAACTACACATGCTGCATGCATGCTGCATCTTTGTTTGGATCATGATTAAAATGCTGTGTTTGCCTCTAATTTTAAATGTAAAGCACAGACAAAGCCTTAGTTTGTTTATATGAAGAGCTTTCTTTTATTTGTTACTTATTTATTTGATTTGGGGTTTGCTTTAAAATTTCAATTTAGTTTTTGTTATTTACATTTACAAAGCAGAAACGTGCAGCAATAGCCAAATAACGACTTTTAATTTACTGTTGTCTTAAATCTCAGTTTGTAAAAAACCACAAAAAAAAAATCTTGAGAAAATAGAATCGCTGAAATCTTTCATGAATCGAATCGTGAGTTGAAGTGAATCGTTACAATCCCTTGTCGGTTCTTTGTGTAGGTTGCAACTTTATTGGCAGTGCCTAAAAACATTACTTCAACAAACATTTCTTTTCTTTTATTCACAAAATTCAAGATTTGTTTATCATTTTCCTTGGTTACTCCATTTGAGGTCTTGATCAACTCTAAATCTTAACTTGCCATTCCATACGGGGGTGTAGGGGGGAATCCATACTATCCGATATTATTATAGGACTATGGAAGCCTGTTTCTACCACTGAATAAAAATTTAAAAAAGGTTATTGCAACTTTTTATCTCACAATACTGACTTTTTTCTCAGAATTGTGAGATATAAACTCTCAATTGCGGGATATAACGTCAGAATTGCGAGATATAAACTCAGAATTCTGAGTTTATATCTTGAAATTCTGACTTTTTTTCTCAGATTTGCGTGATATAAACTCACAATTGCGAGATAAAAACTCTTTTTTTTCTCAGAATTGCGTGTTTATATCTCACAATTCTGACTTAACTCACAATTGCGAGTTTATATCAAGCAATCCTGAGAAAAAAGTCAGAATTGTGAGAAACAAGTCACAATTTCCTTTTTTATTTGTACTATAGTTTTAAAGAATTTCAGATATTTTTTTTTCTACATTTTGATTACACAATGACCTACACATTACTGTGATGCTAAATAAACTGAATTGAAATATGACAAAACAAATAATAAAATCTATATGAGTTTGAATATAGAAACTAAAAATATCTCTCACTGCATAAACACATAAACATACTGCATGTGTAATGTATTTCTGAACAACTTCTGGACCAAAAAAAAGTGCCATGTCATTGACTCCGCAGGCAGCTTAAGTCAATATCTGGGAAGCCACAGCCAGTAGGCATGCAGAAATCCTGGAATCCTGGGAAATAATCCATCCTATAACGGATTTTTAGGCACAATAATGCCAATGACATTACACATTCTGCCGGGAAACTCTTGGGTGGATTCTACAAAATTGTTTTAAATGAACGGAGAGGATCACCTAAACACAAACTATGAAATGTAATTACTGATTATTTTTGTATATAATGTCAATCAATGCCAGTGCATAAAATACTTTTTTTTTGTCTCTTCAACATAACAGGATTGCCAATAAACAAAATGTGACAAGCCAAGATGTATCACATTTACAGGTTTGACTGCTTTGAAAAACAACCATTTGGTTTTCAACTCAGATGAGTTGAGTTAGTAGCTGTAGTGTAATGGCTCGTTCTTTTCCTTGTAATAACAAAGTCTCTGGTCCACGCCAGCATTTTTTAAAAACAGAGACTTTCCAACAGCTGCAGTGAATTATGCGCTGAGCACTGGGACTCTTCCGCCCACCACCTCTCAAGGGTCTCTAAGACCCGAACAACACAAGCCAGGGTTTCCTGAATGATCCCAATATACTTGATTCAACCACCTTTTACAGACTGATTTCCATTCTTTCCAACATTTATTGGCCTTTTGCATTGTATTAGGCTTACTACGTGCCAACTGAGTTGCTTTGTCTGTTAAATGTGCTTAAAATGCCATATCACTATGAACTCAAGATCGAGGCCACAAGCGATTCACCTCAGCAGTAGTTCTTGAGGAAAATGCCACGTTTACCCTCTAAAAGCTACAAAGAAAAGTTTCCCTAGGCCTTCATCCAGAGGACAGTTAGCCCCAAGCACATTCCTCAGCGGACTCACTTCCTGTCTCTATACTTTCATCCAACAGACAACAAAAAGATAAACTTTTAAACCAGGCTTTGGCCAAGCACGCACACAAACATACCCAGAACACAGTCAGCCAAAGTACACTTTACACACAAGCAGTTTCAGAATGTACTCTTTGCATTTCCATAAATAGAAGGCTATTTTTGTGTCTCAGTTTACTAGGAATTTAGTAAGAAAGGATACATAGTAAATAAATGATCGTCAAAGTCTTTCAAATGAAAAAAATGAAGCCAAACCAAAAAGCTAATGTGTTGGTGAAACAAACTTTCACCTAAAATTTCCACATTCTAAACACGCTATAAAAACTGAAGCGTTTTACAAAATCACCAGGCAGCAACACTGTTTTATTTGGGCTCCCCAGAATGGATCAATCCCATCTGTGATAAGAGTTATGCTTGTTAAACAAGGCATTTGATCCCTTCCTGTTTGGGCTCTCTAACAGACTGCTAGTTCACCTTCGTTGCCGACTCTGACTTAGCGGGGGGGGGGGGGGGGGGGGGGGTCAAAAATGTTGACTCTATGAGCTGTCATGTAAACTTGTACGGGAATTTCTTTTGCAAATCTCTAGCCAAGATGTGGGAAGAGAAACCGTTTCCGTCTTATCTAAGACGCAATGCAAAACAATCTGGGCTTTGGAAAATTGGAAAAACCCAAAGCCCTTGATGTAGAAAAAATTGGGGGAAAAACCACACCCAGTAGAACTACTTATTGTGCAAACACTATCTAGAAAGTCAAGAAATTGTAATAAACAATCATCTCCAAAATACGGAGTCAGTGACTGCTAGACACCACTGCATTCCTACAGTACAGCTTGAACAATTGGGTTGACTGCTCCAACTCTGAATCCATCTCGCTTGTTTCCATGAGTCTTTGCCATTTGGTCTCAGAGCAAATAAAGCAGGATATATTACAAGAATCAGCTTAAAAAATCTTGATACATGAAGAGGAAATTATTTCAGTTGTATAGCTACTATTTATCTTTACCAAGGACTAACTGATTTAAATATTATTAACATTTATGACTCTGTATGAAAATCTAGTGGGTTGCCATTCTCTCTACTATACAAGTGACCGTTTAAGGCAGCATCCTAACTGGAAGGAACCTCATAAGTTTCTGACTTGACCACTACATTGCCACAATTGATTCCGAAAGAGTTTGACATTAGCATGTTGCTAAGATAATGATGTAATGCTCTAATAATCATAAAGATACATCGTAGACACTTTTAGGTAAATTAATTGTAAGAATTTTCTTGCCTCATCAGCCAACAGAAACTATCTAAAATGCAACATATTTATTATGGATGCACCGACTCTAAAATTCTGTCCCCATAGCAATACACGAATTTTGCAAGGTATAGCCGACAAGTGTATAAATTTCAATACTATTTTGATCTAAAATAAAACCACTCTAAACACTAAAAGCTTGTTTAAAATTCAAGTTTCATTTAGGAACACCACATTTATGTTCATTTGGATTACTTTTAACAGTGTTATTAAATTATTATTGTTTAATGATTAACTTGTGAGCTTTAGAAGGTAATTGAAATGTAAAAAATTGAGAAATGAGCGTGCACAATTAAATATTGAATGTAAACATTTTGTAAATATAATATATATATATCTAAGTATATATTAATATAATAGAAATAAACGTAAAGTACGGATTAAAACAGACTGTCTCACAATTCATCTTGTATGAACACATATCTTCTCAATAATCTACACCAATGTAATCATTAATTCTACATCTGAACAGAAAAACAATGCAGACCTCCTTTAGTGTGATTCATGGTACTGTATTCATCCTCGAGAATTCCAGAATGAACAGTGAGGTCATCCTCCCCTGAGCCAGCTTCAAGGTAGTTATAAAATAAATG
Organism: Sinocyclocheilus anophthalmus; assembly: GCA_018155175.1. Taxonomy (NCBI): domain Eukaryota; kingdom Metazoa; phylum Chordata; class Actinopteri; order Cypriniformes; family Cyprinidae; genus Sinocyclocheilus; species Sinocyclocheilus anophthalmus. Next base: position 114,396 of record JADLZN010010704.1, on the reverse strand, counting down.
ATTAAAATGGTCTTCTCTGGAGATCTAAGATACTAATAAGCTTCATAAAAGCGGTCTTGCATGTTTCTTAACTCTCTCCTTATATCTGATGGGACTAATTTGCCTTTTGGAGCGAACACCTGTGACGTGTTACATTTCTGAAACACAGAGATGAGCAGTTCAACGCTATTAAATGTGAAGATGAACCCGGACTTAAAATATGTGCAATTGGTCTTAAAGATTAAACAACTTTTGGAAGTCCTTCCTTCAACAAAAAGACACCTAAATCTTGTAACAGGCGCAATGAGTATGCTCCTTTGATGAAGTGTACAATCTACAGACCAGAATGTCTATGCGAAGAATATACAAAAACAGTAATTTTCTTTCTTACATAAAAGTGCTTTCTATCACTTCTATGATCTCAGAATGGTTGTTTTGGATATTACCCGTCATGGTCCCTTCCATGTTTGTACTCTCGTTTTATTGACTGATCTAAAAGGGGTCATATGATGCGATTTCAAGTTTGCTTTCTCTTTGGAGTGTTACAAGCTGAGTGTGCATAGATAAGATCCCTGAAGTTCCAAAGACTAAAGTCTCAAAACCAAAGATATACTTTACAAAGTTAAGACTCTGCCACGCCCCCCTAAAACGGCTCGGTCTAACACGCCCACACATATCTAGGTCACTATGTGGAAATATTAACATAATACGCCCAAATGTGCACGCAAAGAAAGAAAGAAGGCGTGGTTTCAGTAACCGCAATTAGTGATGAAGCAGCATGTCAGGGAGACACTGAGTGTTTCTAGGCGAAAGCAAAATCACTTTATTTGGCCTTCCGAAAGTAGATGCATTTAGGAATCACATTTATTTTGAAAGATGAAGCTCGCTATTATGTTAAGGGGCGTTACATTTCCGACGAGTGCTTGTGGTGTTCGGCCAATCAAAATGCACTGTGTCAGCTGGCCAATCAGATCAGACTGCGCTTGTCAAAGGAGGGGGGTTTTGTTGAAAACTATGTGTTTGAGAGAGGTGGGGCATAGAGTACCTACAATAATGTACAGTATTGAAAAATAATGTGTTTTTTTAACATTAAAGCATGTCAACATATTCTGTTACACCAAATACACAAAATAATGATCTTTAAAAAAGCATCATATGACCCCTTTAAATCGAATTGAGTAATGCTGAATTCCTATAATTTGGTTTGGCAAATAAATCTCATAATATACACAAGCTTCTCTGTGCATCTTCTAGGAAAATCCCAATCCTAATAGCATTCCTTCAGCAAGCAGGTTGATCAAATACACTCTAAAACCCTGTGAGGAGATGCTGAATGACCTCAGCAGGAAGGATTGCTGTGGTTAACTGAACTTATGAGACTTTGTGAGTGTAGGATGATGATGATGTCCCTTTCTGAACTCATTCAGAAACATGAAACAACATGGAAAGCATGACCCGACATGGACGAAGTATTACAGCAGAGAGCTTCAAAGAGTTTACCATCCATACAGAGCCGGGGAATGAGAAGCCCCTGTCGATTTCTATCAACTGCTTGATAAATCCACTAATTGAAAAACAAAACAACTATAGATTAAAGGAAAAAGTGGCATTTATAAATGATATAAGTGTCTCTACTTAAACCAATACAACATTTCTGTGCTCTAGTTAGTAAAAGCCACATGCAATCAGAATCGTAAGACAAAAACGTGACAATTCATCGTCCAAAATTTTTATTTACTCTCATCCTCCACTTTTCTGATGCAGTTGACCACACTGTCATTTGTTTTAAAGGGGTCATATGATGCTTTTTTAAAGATCATTATTTTGTGTATTTGTAACAGAATATGTTGACATGCTTTTTTAATGTTCAAAAAACACATTATTTTTCAAATACTGTACATTATTGTAGGTCCTCTATGCCCCGCCTCTCTCAAACTCTTCGTTTTCTACAAAGTCCCTCCTTCCGACAAGCGCAGTCTGCTCTGATTGGCCAGCTGACCCAGTGCATTGTGATTGCCGAACACCCGCAAACACTCGTCGGAAATGTAACGCCCCTTACCATAATCGCGAGCTTCAGCTTTCAAAATAAATGTAAAGACATAAGTAATGTCATTATTTTAACAGTCATTCAGCCCGAAGGTGAACAGAGTCGCCTGAAGACACAGTGATGAAGCTGTAATGTGTGCAGTACACAAGCCCCAGTTAGAGACGCTGACTCCACTGTGAGTGACCCCTGTCTCTCTCTCTCTCTCTTCCTCAAACACACACACACACTCACACACACGATGCGCAAAACTCCGCTTTGAACAGTCAATAGCAAATACTTAAACGAATCATACTTTACAGTCGCTGATTCAGAAGCGCCAGATTATCATAGCAAAGTCAGAATTAACTCCTAGGTTCACGAAATGGTCGTCCATAAAATGCACTGCTGTTCTGTTGTAAGTAGTCTTAAAGATTCCTAAATGCATCTACTTCCGTAAGGCCAAATATAGTGCTTTTGCTTTCGCACTGAAACAACACAGCGTCTCCCTGACATGCTGCACACGACAACACGACTGCTGTTCCTGAAACTACGCCTTCTTTCTTTGCATGAACATATGGGCGCATTATGCAAATATTCCCACAAAGTGAGGTAGATATGTGGGGGTGTGTTTGAACGAGCCGTTTTAGGAGGGTGTGGTCCAGTCTTAACTTTTATAAAGAATATGGGTTTGAGATTTTAGTCTTTGTAACTTTAGTGATCTTATCTATTCACGAACAGCTTGTAACACTCCAAAGAGAAAGGAAAACTTGAAATCGCATCATATGACCCCTTTAAAATTGAGAAAAACACAACATTCAAAACCAATGTCAGAAGCAGAAAAGCGTTAACACTGCCCCCTATTGGTTGAGTTGTTCACTGCACACACAGTTCATGTCCTGTGAAAGAATATAGGCTACAGTAGCCTACAGTCCTCTTTCTTACATAGAAAAAAATTTGGATTTTACACTAAACACCTAAATATCAGAATATCATAAGAAAAAAACACATAGATCAGTCCTTAAAATATGTATAAATGACATATAGTTATGTCTAATTTCAAACTATAGCTACTACAAACAATTTGAAAAAACTACTGGTTTTTCTTAGTCTGGAATGATTTCTTAGCTAGATTATTTTTTAGATTTTCATTATACTATTTATTTAAACTTATGTTTCTGAAAACAAAATGGGCATGGAAGCAATAATTATACACAAGAGTTGAACAAAGGAGAAGAGAAACATAAATGGCATAAATTTATGGAAAAAAAAAACATAAATTGTTCAGTTAAGCAAAACAATTCTTAACAGCAATTGTGCATTTTGAGTAGTAAGTAAGTAGTTTTACTTGCAGAGTGTTGGTTTATAACTCTTTAAACTCTCTAAAAATTGACAATTGTTGTCATTGAAACAACAGTTTTACCTAATAACATGATCTCCAGTTTTTTCCGGTCCACTCGGAACCTCTCCTCGGTCCACTCGGGGTCCGGAGGTGCAGTGGGTCCGCTGGAGTCATCCTCAGACACGGGCAGAGGGGAATCGGCGCTGCGCTCGCTGTTGGAGCCCGGATCAGACTGCTGTAAGTATCCGCTTAAGGGTTCACACTGAGCGGCCATGACTTTCATAGAGCACCGCTGACTCTCCGCAGCCTTCAGATCAGATCATTCCCGCGGAGAGTGAGCTCCATTCATCGCGGCCGCGGGCTCTGTGTGACTTACATTGACCGGAGGAGTATAAAGTGAGGGCAGGCAAAAGCAGAGCGCCGCCCTTTGTTCAATATGAGCCAGAGGAAGGGTGGATGGAAGGGGTCTGTCACAAAACTTAGTGAGCTGCTACTAGACAACATTTTTGGCCCGATAGGAGTCAGCTGAGCCGAATATGATGCCGCAAAATGCGGTCTAGTAAGCAGCTCACGTTTAGAGTTTAGAGACACAGCCAGTGTGTTTACAAATGTTTACTTTATTACTGCATGCTATGTTTAACAAAATATGTATAGATAGATAGATAGATTTATTCATAACACCAGTTGCATATATATATATTATATATATATATATTATAGATATATATTATTATTATATATATATATATATATAACCAGTATACCTCGGGTGTGCATTCTTTTCTAATTCAATGGACCGGATCAATTATTCCACGTATGGGTTACCAACACCTCACATATTGTTGGGAGATGTTTTAGTTTAAAAACTTCGTTCATGTTTTTTGTCCTTAAAACACTCTTATGATAGATTACTTTCTTAACAACATCTCATCCACCACCGCTGTAGAGAGAGAGAGAGCGAGAGAGATATTGTGTGTGAGAGTCTCTCACATGTTCTACGGTGACCGGAAGTGCAAGCATCACAATTCTGAAAACAAAATAACAAGTTACAAACGCAAATGCAAGTTTAAAAAACAAAATAACAACTCAGGAAGCACAACAACAATTCAGAAAACATTATAACAAGTAAGAAAACACAATGACAAATTCGAAAACAAAATAACAATTCAGAAAGCATAACAACAATTCAGAAAACATTATAACCAGTCAGAAAACACAACGACAAATCAGAAAACAAATTAACAAGTCAGAAAACACACCGACAAATCCGAAAACAAATTAACAAGTCAGAAAACGCAACGACAAATCAGACAAACCGGAAGAGGTAGGTATAGTTTGAGACAGCGCCATTGGTTTTGGATTACTCACCGCTGACTGGACGAGACATCTGTCAATCAAACGTATACAGGACGAACCAGCCGAAGAACAGCAGAGTCCTGGTAGAAAGTTCGGAGATGGTATTAAAGTAGCTCAGTTTAAATTTTATGTAGGACTGACTTTTATAATGTTTTCTGAATTGTTATTTTGTTTTCTGAATTGTTATTTTGTTTTTTAGACTTGCATTTGCGTTTGTAATTTTTTTTTTTTTCAGAATTATGATTTGTTTTGCACTTCTCGGCCACCCGAGGGTTCGCAGCAGCCGTCTCAACTAATAGCGAAATCAAGTTCATCATCATCAAGAACAGCGCCGTTATTAGTGAGAAATGTCACGAAGCTTTTAAGTTATGCTCAACTATTTTACTGATTACGTTTCTGTGCGCGTGTATGTTTCCGTGTGGGTGTGTGTGTGTGTGTGTTTGTCCATGGTTTTCCCGAAAGAATTGCACACCTTAGAACAGGGTCAAACTCTCTTCCTGGGTGGCCGGAACCTGCAGAGTTTTGCTCCAAACACATACTTTAAGATTACGACCATTATGATGCCATATAATACTACAATGTATAAGCATACATATATTTATATTTTTAACAAAAAAATGCTATAAATTATTATTATTAAGTATTAATTGTTTATTAATGTATAAAATACATTGTATAAAACAATGCAATATAAATATAAATACTGTAACACATAATAATATGTAGTAATAAAATAGTTTACAGTTTAATAGTAAGACAATTATGACAATATAAGACCATATGAGATAAATATAGACTAATAACATATTTTACAATATGCATTAAAATATATTATTCATTAATGGATAGAATAACAACATGCCAGAATACTAAATTCATACATTGTTCTTTGTGCTTTGTGACTTTTTTGGTAAATCCGGATCACGTGACCCACGATGCTTCTGCAAGGAGGATGTAGCTGTCAGCTGGACGAATTTAACAGATATGATTTAAGGTGTTCACACCAATTTCAAGTACGTACGGTCTTTAATTTCACTTGTATGTATTCAGTACAGCGGTATTTCCGTCATCATTCCACGCATTTCCAAATGGCATAAACTGGTATTAAAGGCTTTGTTTTGATAGCTTAGGTTGCTAACAAAATGGAGGCGCGCGCTTCTTGAATTGCAATCTCTTGTGTTTGAATGAACGTTTGTTTTATATACCACCCATAACTCTCCGAGGCTCTTTTTACCATTGTATCACTCTGAGAAATCACGTTTGACGCCCACAACAAATGTCTATGAAGGCATCTCACTAGGGTTGTGGGTTTCAGTAAGTGTGTCTGGGGTTTAGCAGGATGTCTGAACACGGAGATGGAGATGGAGATGCAGAAGCGAGCTCGTCTGCCACTTTCAGACCATCATATGCTCTGGGTCGAGGACTGCCAGGCCGAATATCACTGAATCCACCTCCACCAGGCAGACTGACTTCTCTGCGCTCCAGAGATCTTACTCTGGGTGGCTATAAAAAGGTTTCACCTTCTAATGTCAACGGTTCAATATCAAATGCTTTGTTTAAAACACAAAAATATTAATAAAGTCAGTGTTATATTCACAATACACATTGTTTTAAAGGGGTCATATGATGCTTTTTTTTTAAAGATCATTATTTTGTGTATTTGGTGTAACAGAATATGTTGACATGCTTTAATGTTCAAAAAAACACATTATTTTTCAAATACTGTACATTATTGTAGGTCCGCTTGACCCTCCTCTCTCCAATCTTTCGTTTTCTACAAAGCCACTCCTTCCTACAATCACAGTCTGCCTCTTATTGGCTGTGACACAGCTATCTTTAACCCAGTGCATTGTGATTGGCCGAACACCACAAGCACTCGTCGGAAATGTAACGCCCCTTACCATAATCGCGAGCTTCATCTTTCAAAATAAATGTAAAGACAGTAAATAATGTCATTAGTTTTACCATCAGTTCAAGCTGGTATGTGTGCAGTACACAAGCCACGGTTAAGACAGCTGACTCCACTGTGATGTGACGCTGTGTCTCTCTCTCTCTCTCTCTCTCACTCTCTGTCACACACACGATGCGCAAAACTCCGCTTTGAACAGTCAATAGCAAATACTTGAACTAATAACAAAACAGTAGCTGATTCAGAAGCGCCAGATTGTCATAGGAAAGTCAGAATCACCTCCTCTCCTAGTTTCACGAAACGGTCATCCATAAAATGCACTGCTGTTCTGTTGTAAGTGATCTTAAAGATTTCTAAATGCATCCCCCCGAACCCTTTCGGAGGGCCAAATAAAGTGCTTTTGCTTTCGCCTCGAAACACACAGCGTCTCCCTGACATGCGGCTTCAACACTAACTGCGGTTACTGAAACCCACGCCTTCTTTCTTTACGTGCACATTTGGGCCGCATTATGCTAACATTTCCACATAGTGACCTAGCTATGTGGGGGCGTGTTAGAACGAGACCTTTTAGGGGTGCGTGGCAGAGTCTTAACTTTGATAATATCTCTTTGGTTTTGAGACTTTTAGTCTTTGCAACTTCAGGGATCTTATCTATGCACAATCAGTTTGTAACACTCCAAAGAGAAAGCAAAATTTTTAATCGCATCATATGACCCCTTTAAAGCAGCTTTATAGAAAATATATATTTTACTGTAATGTTTACAGTATAACATCTTATATACTTCTCCAATTTTATAAAGAGAGCTGTCCGATATAGATAATATAGTATAATATAAATAATTTTTCCCCTACAGAAAACCTTTGTTCCAAATGTTCACTCTGTTCGCAAAACTAAAGACGAGTAAGTATTTTAAACCTCGTGATGAACTTTATTTGTCATACTTGCCATATTCACATTCCATTAACATTTTTAATTAAAGATACACACATATAGTTGAATTAGACTTAATAATTCAATTATTTTTCCTCCTAAAGTTTAAATACCAGAGACTCATTTTCACGTCATCTTCAGCTATCATCTGAAAAAAATATGACTATGTGGCTTTACCATATAAATCACTTGTTTTCTGGAGGTTACAGAAGGAGACTCGCATTGCACCAAAGAAAGAGAGAAGAGAGAGGGAAGACAGACAAAGAGAGAGACGGCGGCGAGAAAAGCCTCAGACCATTCAGTCTCACTCCATCTTTGAGCAGGGTCCAGCAGACACCTACAGGAAGCTAGGTAAAGCATATTTTGGTTACACTTTACTTGAAGGGGTGTGCATAAGACTGACATGACACCTTCATAATCATGACATGACACGTCATGAATATGAAGGTTTTTATGCATGTTTATGACAACTGTCATTAAGTGTCATTCGCTCAGTTATGTAATTTTTAATGCAAAGATGACATTGTTTGAGATGTCTTTGTTATGGACTATGGTTAGGGGTAAGGGTAGGGTTAGGTTAGGGTTAGGTCAAATAATGTCATATTTGCATTAAAAAAGACATAACTGAGCGAATGACACTTAATGCCAGTTGTCATAAACATGCATAAAACCTCTTTCATATTCATGACGTGTCATGTCATGATTATGAAGGTGTCATGTCATGATTATGAAGGTGTCATGTCAGTCTTATGCACACCCCTTCAAGTAAAGTGTTACCCCATATTTTTTAAAGCACTCAGTTATTCAGTTAACTCCACTGATTGAAGTTTTAACCCTGTCATTCATATGCATCATTTAACCTTGATGGTGATATGCATCACAATGTAGTAATTAGGCTTGTTGTCACTACATCAAATCGTTATAAATCCTCAATATAATCCTCAATAACACCACATAACAAATAATAATTCCAGCCTACAACTACTGTCAGCATATTAATTTTTGCCTAGCTACATACAATACACTCTCGTAAAGCAGCAATATTGTAATATTTAGCAAATCGCAACTGCTTCGTTGTTTATATTGTCACAAAATGTAAGCTTTTTTTTTTTTATCACACAACTCTATATATGAAGTTGGATATATTAGTATATCCAACTTTATTTGCAAACAGTATACTCGCATAACAATATATAAATTAAAGCAAATCTCAACTGCTTGATGTTTATATCAAATGTAAACTACATTATTGCTCATCAATCTGATCTGCAAAATGCGACTATAAGGCATGAAGATATGTGCATTGTGAAAAGTGCTATAGAAATAAATAAATTGGCACTGCTAACTCATGGCAGTACAATGAATATTAAATATCAAATCAAATTTCATCAAGTCACTTTTGTGTGCATGTTTTTGCTCTTGCAGGTAACTGGAGCGGCTCTACCCTGAGTGACTGTGATCCTACACTTGTCACAAAATGCATTAAAAAGGAAAAGAAAAATACTGAGGATGATGATGATGATGAAATTTTACAAAAACTCCAACGAGATGATGTAAGCCCCAATGAGCCTTTATCATTTGACATATTTCATGGAGTCTTGAAGGTTAATAATCAGTAGCATTTTAATATTTTTCCTGGTTTAATTGAGCAGTTTTTGGATGATCCTGGATTAAAAAATGATCCCAAGCAAAGACCAATCAGACTTCCATTCTATCAATCATGCAACTTTCTATCAACAGATGCAGCTAGTTCATGTAAGTTACCGTTTATGCTAACAATAATGTTATGTGGCTTGTTTTGTTGCTAGTTTTTGTTCCGTTTACAGTAAACAAAGAACTAAATCCAAGATATTTTTGCAGTTAAAGAAGAGACGGCGTCTGATAAAGCACTGAAATCAGCCAGAGCTGAGCAGACATACCCTGTGCCAGGGAGGGGCACGCCTGCATGCCCGCAGCAGCCAACGCTTGGAGAACTGTTTCAACAGCTGACTGTTTCAGATAAGGAAGAACTACTGTTTATTCAACTTCCTGATACCATACCTGGTCAACCTAAAACCTCGAGCCCAGAGAAAACCAGAAAGGATGGCAAGACCGAAGACAAGCGCTCATCCCAAATTAAAGCTCTTGTAAGATTTCATACTGTGCTTTAATAAGGGGTAATATCATATGTTTACTGTATTGTGATACTTTTTACCCAAAGAGTGAAAGTTTAACTTTTCATTATAATTTTCCCCAAAAAATGTTTTTGACTGTTTTGGTAACACTTTATTTTAAGGTGTCTTTGTTACACATTACATGTAACTTGTAATGTAATAACAATTAATTATGCATAATTACAAGCAAGTAACCCTAAGCCTAATCCTAACCCTAACATAACTCAGTCCGTAAGTTTTGCCTCTTTGTCGCCATCTCTGTTTGAAAACCTGCAATTGCAGCTGTTTGCGGAATTATCTTCCTTGCGTGGGTTGTGAGTCGGCACGGCTCCAGCGCGGATGAATCTAATGTTCTGAAGAGATGTGTGGCCAGTAGTCACCGGCCCGGTGTGTATATTTACTGTACTCGCAATCACAGATCTAGCCTACGTCTTGGTATATGACCCAAATAAGAATTTTCACCTGATATTGTCATCTGAACAAGTAAGTATAACATGTCTGCCACTTTTGTTCTGACCAACTGAGGAGAAAAGCATTACCATAAATCTTGCTACCATTGGTGATTAAATCTAAAGATCGGTTATCACATCAAACCGTTCAAATTATTTTTATTGTTATACTTTATTCTCAAATTTGTTAATGTTAACAACATCAGCATTACGTGAGTGTGTATAAACCAGTAGATATCAATTTCTGTACAGTCTAGTCTAATCTTTAATTGTCATACCACTCGAATTTCATATTAAGAAATTCTTTTACCCAAAAGGCAAATTATGCTCCCTTCGAACTGGTGTTCTTTAAAATAAACTTTTAATCTATCTGTAATCAGAAGCCCATTTATAACTGGAATATAATTTCATTTCATTCACATGTGTTTCATAAACACACAATCCTTTCTGGATTACAATCCGCCATCAGAATGATACATTTAATTATTCTGGCTGCTGTGAGAAAAGGCTATAAACGATTGGCCACCTGCAGGATCCTCACATGCGATAGCCTAGTAGCCGGGACAACTTCTTTATGTTTACAGAATGAAAAAAATGTAATGACGAAGCAGCATGCTCGAATTTCCCGCGAAAACCTACCCGTATCACTCAAATTAGAAAACATTATAAACTAACCGTTGTGAATCGGGCTAAAGAAATCGATAGTTTTGAACACTGGCTGGTTATGTACTTGCTCAAATATTGATTTCGGATCATTTTTAACCCAAAAAAGTTACGGACTGCAGCTTTAAAATTATGATTACAATTTTTTAAATGTATAATTACACTGTAACAAGGACACCTTAAAATAAAATGTAACCACTGTTTTTTATTAAACTTTTTTTATTAATGTATGTTTATCACCGGAATTTTGATTTATGAGTTAAATTCCTCATTAAATGAGCATTTGAAGGCAAACCACAATCATTTGTAAACTTATAATATCATCTTCAGTGTCCTCTTAACGATTTTAATGCTGTTTTTATATCATTCTTCAGGATCAGCCTGATAAAGCCGCTGTACCGATGCTGTCTGACTTCTCAGAGGGCCTGATTGGAAAACTGCAAATCAGAAAGTCTGGTAAAGTCCAACTGGTCATGGGAAATGTTACATTAGATGTCTCAGAGGGAGCGGCCTTCTCTTTCCTACAGGTGAGTTAACACGTTATCATTTTTAATAGATGCAATGTAGCAAAATTCAAAATAACAGTATCAGTTGTGAAAACACATCAGAATAAAATCATATCTGTATGACCATGTTATATATATATATTTTTTTAAATTGTGGAAACAATGTAATATGCGAGAATATGTAAATAGTGTTATTCTTCTGTATTCAGCTTTCATCTAGTTTCTGCATGTTTATAACATACATTATTTGACAGCTATTCTTTTAAAATATGATTTTTTTTTCTTCCTTTTTTCAACTTTTACATATAGTAAAATTGTGACAGCTGGGCCTGTCAATCTCCAAAACGCCATTAATACCATTAAAGTTCTATTAACCATAAAGCACCATTAAAGTAATCATAAAATTTGTCATACAACTATTTAACACAGAAGTCATATGGACCACTTTTCTAATAAATGTTGTTGATTTTGAAGCCATTGATCAGTGTATAAAATGTATTTTGTGTTTCATGGAAGAAAGTAGGGTTTGGGCTTTATGGTAGCATTCAGGTGTTTATATTTTTGCACAGCTAATGTTGAAGTCGACTGGATCTGTTTAATTTATTAAAGCAATAGTTCACCCAAAAATTACAATTGGTTGAAAATGTACTCACCCTCAGGCCATCCAAGCTGTAGATGAGTTTGTTTCTTCATCAGAACAGATTTGGAGAAATTTAACATTACATCACTTGCTCACCAATGGTTGCTCTGCAGTGAATGGGTGCCGTCAAAAAAAACTGAAGTCCAAACAGCATATACAAATAAGAACAAACCACCAAAAACCACTCATTCCCCAGACGCCAAGTCCATCAATTAACATCTTGTGAAGTGAAATAATTTGTAATAAATCCATCAAGAGTATTTTAAAACAAATTCAAACCGTTGTCTGAATGGCTTATTGCTGGTTTTAAGTTAAACAACCTTATGCTAAAAAGCATTTGGTTCTTACAACCCGCTTTTTACTTCAGCCAGATGTTAATTGATGGACTGGATTCTGGGATTATATTATTATAGTTATAATAGATATATATATATCAAATTTTAATTTTTTGGGTAACTATCCTTTCTAAGGGACTCGATCTAATTTTATATATGACGTATGTTTCATGGGATATGATTTGTTTGTATCTGCAGCAACTTGTGTGTGTGCGGCTGTCAGAAGGCCTGACTGGGGACATGACTGTGCTCGGAAACATCACACACAAGCTAGTGTGTTCACCTGATTTTGAGACTTTACTGCAAGAAGCCAAACTGCCATCTGACCCCAGCTCGGCTTCCAAGTCCTGATTTTATCCCTCAAGAATATTTTAAATTATAATGTAAATATCTGTTAAATGTAAAAGTTTTAAATATGAAGTTTCATGTCCTGAGTTGACAACTGCATTATAAGATAAGATTCACCGTAAATCTGAGGCCACTTGATTTGTATTTAAAGGGATAGTTCACCTAAAATGAAAATTGTCATTTATTCACCGTTTATGCTATAAAAGAGAAATTTAGAAAAATCTTCCAAGATGCTTTCCTCCCATACAGTGTACATTTGCACATTTAGTGATTGAGGCATTGCATGGAAAAGAGCAGCTTAGACATTCTTTAAAATACCTGAATTAGTTTTACACAGAATAAAGTAAGTCATACAGGTTTGAAACATAAGGTCAAATAAATGACTCATTTTCAAATTGGGGGAACTATAACTTTAATCTTAGCACACGTATGAAATTTTTAATAAAGTTGTGTAGCATTCTTTTGTAAATACCTCCTGTTGCTTTTATAAAAAATGTTCATGTTTATTTTGTAAGTAAAGACATTATACAAAACATGGCGTCCTCTTTTTAAAGCATGATATACAAACGCATTCTAAGAAGTAAATGAAAACTGATATCAGTCTTAGTTTCATATCCGGTCAAGAAATTCTTCTTGACTTCAAGAATTCTTCATTCTTGAGTAGCTTAAAAGCAATATAGCACAATGAAACAGTCATAGTCAGGACCTAAACGGTGGTTTACATGATACAGTGAGTAAATGAAACCAGCAAAAAAAAGGATTTACTGAAAAGATGAGACTTCATGAAGGACTCAAGTTTTCAGTTTTAAAACCTTCATGCTTTGAACACTATATAAATGCAGCTGTACTAACGGAAAGCACAGGCTTTTTATTGAGGACGGAACTGGCCTTTGTACAGCACACTCTGTCTTAACAGAGTCATACACACCATCTCACTTCTTGGTGCTCTTCACAGTCTTTTTCTCTGCTGTTTCGGTCTTCTTTTTTGGCGCTTTTGCCTTTAGCACTGTTACTTTGGATTTCTTCTTTCTGTCTTTAGTGGCTTTGGCTTTGATGGCTCTCCTCTCTTTTCTCCGAACAAGGTCTTCCCTTCCAATCTCTATCATGTGTTCCTCCCACGATTTTATTTCGTTCTTGTAACGTACTTTGTCATCCTCTGCCAGCTGTGTGTATATCTGAAAATGGAGCAGTGAAGTCAGATAAAGGATATCTTTCAAAACATAGTAAGCTTTCAGTTTTTCTAAAATGCCTAGTTATAGTGAAAATTTAAGGTAGCAACACATGTATCCTACACAGAGAAGGAAATCTCAGAAAACATTTCAAGCAGCAATTTCTATTTTAATATATTTAAAAATGTAATTTATCCCTTTGCTGCAAAGCTGAATTTTCAGCATCATTAAAAGGTGGTCTTCATGTCAATTTCCTTCAGAAACGCAATAATGTTTTTTTTATTATTATCAATGTTGAAAACACTTGCTGCTTAATCGTTTTTGTGAAAAATTTATATTTTTTGATGAGTAGGATGTTTAAGATGACAGCATTTATTAATAGAAATATTTTAAATCAACACTGTAAAAGTCTTTACTGTCACTTTTGATCAATTTAATGCATCGCTGCTGAATGAAAGTATACATTTATTTCAACGAACAAAGAATTGTACAGAACGTTTGAATGGTAGCATATATTTAAAGAACTGTTTTTAAACCAAATTAAAAATGAACAATTTTAACCACTATTTTCAAGCATTTGTTTCGTTCAAAGAAAGGGAAAGCTGTAAAGCCCTAACGTTAAATCCTGTGATGCAATCCTGAGCATGGCTAACAAACATTTTCTTGTAAAATGTGAGGTGTAATTGGTAATATCGATGTCGTCACTAGTTTAACCCCTAATTGTGAGTGCTATTTATATGATTCAAGTAGTGTTTTTAAACTAGCTAGTTTATGAGGTGCCTTAGAAGACAGCAGGCAGCTCACAGGATGATGGAACAGAGCCGTAGTGTGAGCTACTTTTGATGCTCAAGGCAAAACTCACTTGTTTCTGTGTTGCACTGAAACGCTCCCAGTCGTCTCTCAGCGACTTCATCTTTGTCTGAAAGGAAAAAAAATGACATTCAACACACTTGTTGCAAACAATAGACATTGTATGAAATACCTAAAATGCATATTATGAAAATATTTTTCGGTTTTAATGGTATGTAATATCTTTGGTTAAACTGAGAACTTCAAATATATGAATACACCAGATGCAAAAATAAATAATTGAAATTATTTTATACAAGTACACTACTGTTCAAATGTTTGGGGTCAGTAAGATTTTTTTTTTTTAAAGAAATTAAGAGGTTTATTCGAGGCAATCATTTTTATTTTCGTAATATTGTCATATTTTATCAATTAAATGCAGCCTTGATGAGGATAAGATACTTATTTTCTTTTAAACTATATTAGAGCTACAGTGGGGAAAATATTTGATCCCCTGCTGATTTTGTAAGTTTGCCCAATTGCAAAGAAATTAAGGGTCTGCAATTTTTATGTTAGGTTTATTTTAATGAATAGAGACATAATACCAACCAAAAAATCCAGAAAAAAACACATTATATAAAGGTTAGAAATTGATTTGCATTTCAGTGAGTGAAATAAGTATTTGATCTCCAAGCAAAACATGACTTAGTACTTGGTGCAGAAACCCTTGTTGGCAAGCACAGAGGTAAGACGTTTTTTGTATTTGGTCACCAGGTTTGCACACATCTTTTTGGCAACTCGAAGTTTCAGCTCCCTCCACAGATTTTCTATAGGATTGAGGTCTGAAGACTGGCTAGGCCACTCCGTGAACTTAATGTGCTTCTTCCAAACTACTGGATGGAAACGCCAAGATGCGCATAAAAAAACTTATGCGCACAATTGAGTAAGATAAACTTTTTATCCGATAAGAAAAAAATGCACATAAACTACGATGGAAACACATTAGCCAAATAATTTCCCATCCACCATGCACATTGAAAGTCGGGATATGAGACGGGATAAATTGGCTAACCACGGACCGATCTCGTTCACAGCATCTATATGTTGTTTTGGTCGATTCTGAAATGCCTGAGGAAGGCATGTCATCAAAGTATTTCTGTATAATTACTGTCTTACATGACTGCGTTCTCAAACAGCAGGCATCCACCTCTAAAAGCAATGACAGTGTTTATTGTGTTTCGTCTGCTCGCTCTGAGACACAAGTCATTTATTACATATGATAATTATTATATTCAGTGGCTTCTCCTGGTTTTCTTAGAGATATTTAGTGCCAGTTTATCAGGAAGTGACGATTTTGTTCTCTTTGATTTGTTGGATGGAAACGGTGCTTGATTCGCAAATGTTTTATGCGATATTCCAGTTTAGCGCACAAGTTAAATTCACATCTTTGGATGGAAACATAGCTATAGTCAGCATTTCTCTCCCTCCAAACACGGCGAGTCGAGTTAATGCCAAAGAGCTCAATTTTGGTCTCATCTGACCACAGCACATTCTCCCAAGCCTTCTCTGAATCATTTAGATGTTCATTGGCAAACTTTAAACGGGCCTGTACATGTGCTTTCTTGAGCAGTGGGACCTTGCGGGCGCTGCAGGATTTCAGTCCATTGCGGCGTAGTGTGTTACCAATGTTTTGCTTGGTGACTGTGGTCCCAACTGCCTTAAGATCATTAACAAGCTCCTCCCATGTAGTTCGGGGCTGATCCTTCACCTTTCTCATGATCATCCTTACCCCATGAGGCGAGATCTTGCACAGAGCACCAGGCCGAGGCCGATTGATGGTTGTTTTGTATTTCTTCCATTTCCGAATAATCGCACCAACAGTTGTCTCCTTCTCACCAAGCTTCTTGCTGATGTCTATATCCCATTCACTTGTGGCATATCTACAATTTTTTTTCTGTTGTCCTTTGACAGCTCTTTGGTCTTGCTCTTGTGGTGGGAGAGGTTGGAATGGAAGATACAGATTGTGTGGGCAGGTGTCTTATACACCTAACGAGCTGACATTAGGAGTAACTTCTTAAAGTGACAAGACTAATCTGTGTTCCACATGGGCACATAACCATAATCTGTGGGAGCCAGAATTCTTGCTGGTTGGTAGGGGATCAAATACTTATTTCACTCACTGAAATGCAAATCAATTTCTAACCTTTATATAAATGTGTTTTTTCTGGATTTTTTGGTCGGTATTCTGTCTCCATCCGTTAAAATAAACCTACCATAAAAATTACAGACCCTTCATTTCTTTGTAAGTGGGCAAACTTACAAAATCAGCAGGGGATCAAATAAATATTTTCCCCACTGTATATTTTAGATGCAGACATTTTTGCATACTGTATAAACTGTATATACTGCATGTAAGTCCATTTTCACCTGTATATTATTTCCTTTTGCTTCCTCAAAGTGCTCCGACATGAAGATGTTGAAGACGCTCCTGGGGCGTTTGGGCTTTCCAAGACTGTTCAGTTCCTGCAATTGAAGTACCATATTCCTTTACTAAAAAGTTCATCAAAATATTTAATTTCTAAAGAACTCAGAAACTAAGTTTTGCAAAACAAACCAAGGATAAATATAGTGTAAAAGGGAATCAAATAATATTTTGTCAGTGTAAAGATTCGTATTGGGTTATTAGAGTAGTTACATGATGAAAGGCAAAACTCACCTTCTTTCTCCTAATTGCGTTTCGTTTGGCCACTTTTTGTTGTTTTTCTATTGCAAGAGCAGCAGTCTGTGCAGGAGTCAGTTGGGCTTTGTATTTCTCCACCGCAAGCTTATATTGCTCCTTGGATGTCAAAGATGCATCCTGAAATGGCTGCAAAATGAGATATAGTTTAAATTAGTGGCTGACTAAGAATTTTTTTTTTTAATGGCCAATGGATATTATGATTGATATTGAGTCTTATATCTAAAATGAAAATTGCATATATAGATGTTTACAGTGTAATAGACAATTTTTTCCTTAACCAAAATGAACACTTCTCTGTACCTGATTTTAACCAAATTTAATTGAATATATCCATGAAATATATACAGCCCTAGGTAAAAATGCCCCATAAATCAATTCCATTCTGTTAAATACTGGCTCTTAACTTTACATTTTTCACATTGTTATTTTGTTGCGTATCTAACACGTTAAAATTATTTTTTCACATCATCCTACACTCCAACACACCCACAAAAAAAAAGATTTGTGAACTTTGCAAAAAAAAAAAAACTATCTATATTATTAATATATATATATATATACAGTGTGTATGGAAAGTATTCAGACCCCCTTATATTTTTCACTTTTTGTTATATTGCAGCCAGTTGCTAAAATCATTTAAGTTAATTTTTTTTTCCTCATTAATTTACACACAGCACCCCATTTTGACAGAAAAACACAGAATTTTTGAAATTTTTGCAGATTTATTAAAAAGAAAAAACTGAAATATCACATGCTCCTAAGTATTCAGACCCTTTGCTCAATATTTAGTAAAAGCACCCTTTTGATCTAATACAGCCATGAATCTTTTTGGGAAAGATGCAACAAGTTTTTCACACCAGTTTTTGGGGATCCTCTGCCATTCCTCCTTGCAGATCCTCTCCAGTTCTGTCAGTTTGGATTGTAAACGTTGGTGGACAGCCATTTTTTTAGGTCTCTCCAGAGATGCTCATTTGGGTTAAGTCAGGGCTCTGGCTGGGCCATTCAAGACAGTCACAGAGTTGTTGTGAAGCCACTACTTCGTTATTTTAGCTGTGTGCTTTGGGTCATTGTCTTGTTGGAAGGTAAATTTCGGCCCAGTCTGAGGTCCTGAGCATTTTGGAGAAGGTTTTCGTCCAGGATATCATTCATCTTTCCCTCTATTGCAACCAGTCTTCCTGTCCCTGCAGCTGAATAACACCCCCACAGCATGATGCTGCCAACACCATGCTTCACTGTTGGGACTGTAATTGACAGGTGATGAGCAGTGCCTGGTTTTCTCCCCCCCCCACAGCTTTTCTCCACACATACCGCTTAGAATTAGGCCAAAAAGTTCTATCTTGGTCTCATCAGACCAGAGAATCTTATTTCTCACCATCTTGGAGTCCTTCAGGTGTTTTTTAGCAAACTCCATGCGGGCTTTCATGTGTCTTGCACTGAGAGAGGCTTCCGTCGGGCCACTCTGCCATAAAGCCCCGACTGGTGGAGGGCTGCAGTGATGGTTGACTTTCTACAACTTTCTCCCCATCTCCCGACTGCATCTCTGGAGCTCAGCTACAGTGATCTTTGGGTTCTTCTTTACCTCTCTCACCAAGGCTGTTCTCCCCCGATAGCTCAGTTTGGCCATACGGCCAGCTCTAGGAAGGGTTCTGGTCGTCCCAAATGTCTTCCATTTAAGGTTTATGGAGGCCACTGTGCTCTTAGGAACCTTAAGTGCAGCAGAAATTTTTTTGTAACCTTGGCCAGATCTGTGCCTTGCCACAATTCTGTCTCTGAGCTCTTCAGGCAGTTCCTTTGACCTCATGATTCTCATTTGCTCTGACATGCACTGTGAGCTGTAATGTCTTATATAGACAGGTGTGTGGCTTTCTTAATCAATTCCAATCAGTATAATCAAACACATCTGGACTCAAATTTAGGTGTAGAACCATCTCAAGGATGATTCTGAGTTAAATATATGAGTGTCACAGCAAAGGGTCTGAATCCTTAGGACCATGTGATTTCAGTTTTTCTTTTTTTCATAAATCTGCAAAAATGTCAACAATTATGCGTTTTTCTGTCAATATGGGGTGCTCTTTGTACATTAATGAGGAAAAAAAATAACATAAATGATTTTAGCAAATGGCTGCAATATAACAAAGAGTGAAAAATTTAAGGGGGTGTGAATACTTTCCGTACCCACTGTATATAAACATATTTGCAACTTTGTACAATAATGCAAAATATTTTGCAAAAAAATTACATGGGGACAATTTCTGGGACACTTTCTGGGAAATTTAACTCAGGATCATTCCGATATCACTTGTAGCTGTTACTACACTTCAAGTGGAGTTCATCTGTGGCAAATTCAATTAAATGGATATGATTTGGAAAGGCACACACCCCTCAATAAAAGGTCTAACAGCCCTGTGGTCAAAAGAACTGCCTGTAGAGCTAAGAGATAGGATTTGTCAAGACACAGATCTGGGAAAGAGTTCAGAAAAAAAAATGCGGCTGCATTGAAGGTTCACAGAAGCATGTAGCCTCCATTATCCTTAATGAAACAACCAAGACTCTTCCTAGAGCTGGCCTCCTGACCAAACTGAGCAATTGATGGAGAAGGGCCTTGGTTAGAAGTGGTGAGTGACCAAGAGCTGCTTCTCCATGATCATATATGGAGATAGGAGAAAGTTACAGAAGGACAAACATCACTGCAACACTCCACCGATCTGGGTTTTATGGCAGTGTGGCAACACTCAGTGAAGACACATGAAAGCCCGCTTGGAATTTGCAAAAAAACACCTAAAGGGCTCTCAGACTGTGAGAAACAAGATTCTCTGGTCTGATGAACCTCAGTTCCAAGCATAGAGGAAAGCAGGCACTGCTCATCAGCTACACAGTACCGGTAAGCTGTACCACAGTAAACTGTGGGAGTGTTTTTCAGTGGCAGGGACTGAGGGACTCGTCAGAGTAAAAGGAAAGCTCAATGCACTAAAATATAGAGATAGCCTTAATGAAAACCCAGTCCAGAGCATTCAGAACCACGGACTGGGCAGAAGGTTCCCCTCCCAACAGGACAATGACCCCAAGCACACAGCAAAAGCGGCTTACGGAACGGCTGGGAAATGCCCAGCCAATCTTGGCTTTACCCCACTAACATTTCTGGAGACACCGAAGTTTCCTGCAGGCCCCCCCCAGCCAACCTGACAGAGCTTGAGAGGTGAAGAGGTGAGGACAAGAATGGCAGATAATTGCCAAATTCAGACGTGCAAAGCTTGTCGCATCATACCCCAAAAAGACGTGAGGCTGTAAAGATGCTTCAGCTAATTACTACTATTTATAATTACTAATTATTACTAGTTAATACTACGCAATGTACTTATTTCCATTTTGATGAATTTGCAAAGTTATCACAAATCGTTTTTTTTTTTTTTTTTTTGGCTTTATTTTATGTATATGTTGTATGTAAGTATGATGTAAAAAAATTATTTAAAACAAGACACACATATAATGGTGAAAAAAAAAAAAAACTTTTTGCAAGGCACTATATCTATCTATCTATCTACACACACACACAGACACACACATATATATGCATTTAAGCTGAAATTTTGCACAATATTTTCTCAAAATACAGTAGAAAAAAATGAACGCACACATATGATGCAAGAATGTACCTGCTTCTGTTCAGGAGCCAGCATTTTCCACTGCTGTGCTAACTTTCGGACAATATCCACATTTTTGACTCCTGAACAAAACAGATTGTTCATTATCTTATTTCAAAACAAATCAGAAATGCAAGATAGCCTTGCGACTAAAGTGGATACAGTAGTAACCCAGAAATATTCCAAAATACCTGGATTTTGTCTGCTGATGGTGGGATGCATCTCTTTCACATATGTAATGTATGCTGTCAGGGGTCTCTTAGGTGGACCCCCGGTTGTGGTGCTAAACCTCTTTAACACTGGAGCTACACATGAACACCTACAATTGCAAAGTACTGTCACTGTACAAAAACTGTCACTGATGTAGATTATTAGTATTATTATGTAAAAACAGCACAAAACGCTTCTTACACTTTACAAAAAAGTTAACTATAACTTTAGCTATTGAGCTAGTGCAGCGTTACATTAACTAATATGTATGGCTGTTTAAATGTGAAAACATGAATATATAGCTGTCTCTATTGTAGCTGCATTTAAATATAATCCATTATATATGGTATATTAACTAATAAACAAGGCATGCATCAATAACCTTAAACTTGAAGCATGCTCACCTCACAACAGATGCAGTCGAGAACAGACCCAAAGACTTCACCAGAAGATTCACACCGACTGACATCAAGCTGAACGGAGCCATCATACACGTGCTATGATCTTCCCAATAATATCAATCAAATATTTCATACGCACGGTGAGAACAAGATACACACAGGCTGTCTTGAAATGAATGTTATGGTTGTGAATCACAGCTCCACCTCCACATGTAAAGGCGCCATTCCATCTGCCATCTGAGCGAAGTGCATTATGGGAGATTTATTCGTTTAAAATTTCATAGAAGTGCTTGCACTAAATGAACATTTGTGAAATAGCTAGATTTACCTAATTATTTTTAAATACCAAATTAATTAGTTTTGCGGGAAGCACTGTGTTATTACGGTGACGCATTGCTGCCACACACATATTTTTTTCCCCACTCAGTTATGTAATAACGAGTGCAGTTATTGGATAGCACTATATTATATTGTAGACAGATTGGAGATTAATCCTAATAAACATGCCGCTACAATTAAAACCATTACATTAAAATACATTTAAAAGTGTATTTCAATCATTTCAGCAGCGTGCAGATCCTCGTTTATGTCAGACTGTGGCGACAGCAGCGCGGACAGTTGCTTAGCTCGCTCACATAATGTACCATATAGCCATCTATAATAACGGGAAACGTCGTTTTTATGACATAATATGTTGTTATTAAGAGAAAAAATATGTAGTTTTAACGAGAAAAGATCTCGTTTTTACGAGAAAAGATGTCGTTTTAACGAGAAAACATCTAGTTATTATGAGAAAAGATGTCGTTTTAACGAGAAAATATGTCGTTTTTATGACATAATATGTCGTTATTACGAGAAAAAATGTTGTTTTTTTTACGAGAAAAGATGTCGTTTTAACGAGATAATTATATAGTTTTTACGACATAACATCTCGTTTTAACGAGAAAAGATGTAATTTTAACGAGAAAACATCTCATTATTACGAGAAAAGATGTAGTTTTAACGAGAAAACATTTCGTTATTACGAGAAAAGATGTCGTTTAAACGAGAAAACATCTCGTTATTACGAGAAAAGATGTCGTTTTAACGAAAAAGATGTCGTTTTAACGAGAAGATGTCGTTATTACGAGAAAAGATATCGTTATTACGAGAAAAGATGTCGTTAAAACGAGAAAATATGTCGTTTTAACGAGAAAACATCTAGGTATTACGATAAAATATGTCGTTTTAATGAGAAAAGATGTCGTTTTAACGAGAAAACATGTCGTTTTTATGACATAATATGTCGTTATTACGAGAAAAGATGTCGCTTTAATGAGAAAACATGTTGTTATTACGAGAAAATATGTTGTTTTAACGACATAACATCTCGTTATTACGAGAAAATATGTAGTTTTAACGACATACTCTCTTTTTTACGAGAAAATATGTCGTTTTAACGAGATAATTATATAGTTTTTACGACATAACATCTCGTTTTTACGAGAAAATATGTCGTTTTAACGAGAAAATATGTCGTTTTAACGAGAAAACGTGGTTATTATGAGAAAAGATGTCATTTTAACGAGATAATTGTCGTATTAACGACATAACATCTCGTTTTTGTGAGAAAATATGTCGTTTTAACGAGAAAACATCTGTTATTACGAGAAAACATCTCGCTATAATGAGAAAAGATGTCGTTTTAACGAGAATTTAAAAAAATTATATAGTTTTACTACAACATCTCTTTTTTTACGAGAAAAATATGTCGTTTTAATGAGAAAAGATGTTGTTTTAACGAGATAATTATATTGTTTTTACGACATAACATCTCGTTTTTACGAGAAAATATGTCGTTATTATGAGAAAATATGTCGTTTTAACGAGAAAACATCTCTTTATTACGAGAAAATATGTCGTTTTAACTAGAAAAGATGTCGTTATTACGAGAAATGATGTCGTTTTAATGAGAAAACATCTAGTTATTACGAGAAAAAATATGTCGTTTTAAAGAGAAAAGATGTAGTTAAAACGACATAACATCTCGTTATTACGAGAAAATATGTCGTTTTAACGAGATAATTACATCGTTTTTACAACATAACATCTCGTTTTTACGAGAAAAGATGTCGTTTTAACGAGAAAACATCTAGGTATTACGATAAAATATGTCGTTTTAATGAGAAAAGATGTTGTTTTAACTAGATAATTATATAGTTTTTACCACATAACATCTCGTTTTTATGAGAAAAGATGTTTTAACGAGAAAACATCTAGTTATTACGAGAAAAGATGTTGTTTTAACGAGAAAAATATGTCGTTTTAATGACATAACATCTCGTTTTTATGAGAAAAGATGTTGTTTTAACGAGAAAACATCTAGTTATTATGAGAAAATGTGTCGTTTTAATGAGATAATTATATAGTTTTTACGACATAACATCTTGTTTTAACGAGAAAACATCTCGTTATTATGAGAAAAGATGTCGTTTTAACGATAAAATATGTAATTACAACTAGAAAAGATGTCATTAAAACGACATAACATCTCGTTATTACGACATAATTGAGTGGAAAAAATAATATGTGTGTGGCGCTCAATGAGATTTGTATTACGGTATTGCAGATTACTTACATAAAATGCATATAAATATCAGCTGCACGCTATATAATTTTAATAGAATTTAATTGTTTATAATGCAATGATGATTGAGAGATGTACAAACAACTAACATTCTTCAAAATCCTGATTATCATATTTGATACTTGCATTTTAACATGATTTTTCTAAAAAATTATGTATGGATAATCAAGTAAATCTAAGTTGCTTCAATCCACCAATGAAGCTAAAATAGAATTAACAATATGAAAGTATTCTTACGTTAATACTTAATAATATTGAATATTTCACATTAGAAAAAAAATACTTTAAACCAATTGGTTATTTAAAAGCTATCATGTCATTGCTAAGTTTTGTTCAGTGCTAAGGACTTTTCTTTTATTTTCTTTTTCTAGGTTTATTATTATTAATATTATTATTGTTGTTGCAGCTTCTGTTGTTGTTGATACCCCTTTCCCTTTTCGTTTCTTTTGTGTATTTTGTTTGCGTTGCCTTATTCTCTGTGTCTTTAATTTACGTAATTTATGCAATAATACATGAGGACTTTTATTTTGTTTCCACCAGCTCCGCACCGGAAGTGTGAGCTTGCTGCGCTACAGCGGTCTCTCTTTCTCGCCGCTCACATTTGTTTTTTTACTCAGGGAAACCCAGTATCGCTGAGCTGTTTCGTAGCAATAATATCGGGCAGAGAATATAATCGCGTAAATCTGGGGCGGTACACACAGTAAAGCAGCATGGCATTAAAGAGAATACAGAAGGTAAGACCTTGGTGCGTAAATGACCAACATTAGCCAAGTTTTTGTTAACCTGCTAGCGCTGTTTATGTCGATTATGGACGATAAAACATAGCATTTTTGTATCAGACTAACAAAATATCATTTATTTTTGTTTTGCGTTGGTAGTCCGTATCAAGTCAAACTGTTTCGGAATAATGTAGATCTAAAATGTCGACGGAATGTAGCATATAAGAGCTAGCTAGCAGTGTTTCCTCACTTAATCATGACGTTTTTCCATTGTTGACTGTCTGCTTGAGGTAATACAAATACATATAGATTTTCCTTTACTGTCAATTAAGTTGGTAAACCAAAGCATAATACGACGCGTCGAGGTTGTCAGTCATCCATCGTATTGTGTGTGCTAGCAACGATACACATATACACGTTAAAACCAAACAAATAATGAGTAATTTGTTTACATCTCCACGTATAGTTTATTAATTTCCTCACCAAGGAAATGAACTGAAAAGATGTATCATTTGAGTAATAAACCTGTTATGTGGTCTATTCCTCCGTGTTCGAGAAGGCCCAGAACTGAACAAAGACCGCAAACCTGCTCCAGCTTCGGCAGCAGCCGCACTGAACGAGGCCGATCTTTGTGTGGATTCATCCACTTTCACAAGCCACTTTTGTGTGCTTTGTTAAACCTCACAGCTGATGTGACATTTCGAGGGACTTTGGCTACAATTGATTTGGTGTAGTTGATCTGTATATGGTCGGTAGGCGCTATTGTGTTGGTCGTGTTGTGTGTTTGACACAAAGCAGCACAACCTGATTCTCTGAAGTTCCAGCACGACGCCGTCACTTCGTCATTTGGACAGTTTCTGTTTCGCAACACTGTGATGTGTATCGCACTCCTGCAGTGTTGTTCAACACCCTTTAAGGTCCCAGAGTCCTTGCCAGAAGGCACATAATCAGATTATCTAAGTTTATTAAAATGCGTACTTAATTATGTGTAATTATATATTTTGTCTTCTAAATTAATATTTATATTATTATTGCATATTGTTTGTATTAAAATCTTAACTCTGTAAAACCTAGCATGTGGAATAATAGTCAGAAAGTGTATTATTTAATTAAACAGTTGATTGAACCATAGATGATTTCTTTTTTACCCCTTTATAGCATTACAAATACATTTTAAAATGCTGTTGTGTATATGGACAAGTAAGATGAAGTTCTCTTAATGTAACTCTTATATACCAGTTGCTTAAAATGCATATAAATATCATATGTCACTATATCTCCCAATAATGTCTTAAGATGTTTACATTATCAGGGCAAAACATATAATGCAATACAATGAGAGAGGCTGAGAGATATGAGGGTCAAAGACGAAAAGGAGTTTTCAAGCATCAAAACAAAATAATTTTAAAGGGGTCATATGATGCGATTTAAATCTTTTCTCTTTCTCTTTGGAGTGTTACAAGCTGATTTTTTGCATAGATAAGATCCCTGAAGTTGCATAGACTAAAGTCTCAAAACCAAAGAGATATTCTTTATCAAAGTTAAGACTCTGGCACGCCCCCCTAAAACGGCTCGTTCTAACACGCCCCCACATATCTACCTCACTATGTGGAAATATTTGCATAATGCCGCCCAAATGTGCACGCAAAGAAAGAAGGCGTGGTTTCAGTAACCGCAGTTAGTGTTGAAGCAGTCATTTCAGGGAGACGCTGTGTGTTTCTAGGTCGAAAGCAAAAGCACTTTATTTGGCTTCCGAAAGTAGATGCATTTAGGAAACACAACAGCAATGCATTTTATGGACGACCGTTTTTTTTTTTGTTGTTATGATTGTTTTGTGAACCTAGGAGAGGAGGTAATTCTGACTTTGTTATGACAATCTTGTGCTTCTGAATCAGCGACTGTAAGTGTGTTTTGTTACTAGTTTAAGTATTTGCGATTGACTGTTCAAATGCGCAGAGTAAAGCGTCATGTGTGTGTGTGTGTGTGTGAGACACAGAGAGAGAGAGAGAGGAGAGAGAGACAGGGTCACATCACAGTGGAGTCAGCTGTCTTAAAAGTGGCTTGTGTACTGCAAACACATAACAACTTAATCACTGTGTCTGTCACGCGACTCTGTTCCCCTTTCGGGCTCTGTCTTTACATTTATTTTGAAAGATGAAGCTTGCGATTATGGTAAGGGGTGTTACATTTTCGACGAGTGCTTGTGGTGTTCGGCCAATCAAAATGCACTGTGTCAGCTGGCCAATCAGAGCAGTCTGTGCTTGTCGGAAGGAGGGACTTTTTAGAAAACTAAGCGTTTGAGAGAGGCAGGGGCATAGAGGACCTACAATAATGGTACAGTATTTGAAAATAATGTGTTTTTTGAACATTAAGCCTTCAACATATTCTGTTAACACCAAATACACAAAATAATGATCTATTAAAAAGCATCATATGACCCCTTTAATGCTTTTATTTGTTTGTTTTCCCTGTGCATTAAAATATATATTGTAAAGATGACTCACACATTTTTAGCATGATTTACAGAAGACACCCACAAAAATGCCATTCAGTGTAATAGTTTGTATATCGAAAAAATCTTGTCCGGCATATTTGGCACAATAATCAATTATTAGATGAGACTCTGTTTAAGGTCATGGTTCTGCCCCAAACTATTATTGAAGTGTTTTGTTTTTAATCATTTAAAATATAATACAATTTAGTATGATCACTTTTTCTTTTATATATTTTAATAAGTACAGGTCAGAATAAATATGTTGTTTAATTTTTACATAAATATATCTGTTACACTGAATAGCAACAGAACATTGTTTAACCCATATTTTGACATTTTATTTTCATAAGTTATTCGAAACATTAAAATAGACTCTTAAATGCACAATATGTAATTTTCGCCGCTGGAGGGCGAGTATTCAAAATAAACAAAGAAGCAAAGGCGTAGTTTGATGACGCAGTGACTGAGTGTGCAATCATGGGAGTTGTGGTCTTCATCCCCACAGCCGATGCAATCCGAAGGGACCCGGGCAGAAATCATGTTTATTGATGAGCTAATCATTTTTTAATGTAGTAGAATGAAGCAGGGTGAGGTTGAAAGCTGTCGAAGCGAAATGAGGCCGCTGAACGATCGTGACACACGGCTCGGAAGCAGTCGACTGTGGCATAATAAAAGCTTCGATGCTTTCGAGCCGTGTGTCACGCTCGTTCATCGGCCTCGTTTCGCTTTCATGCGTATGTGGGGTAAAGCAGCGCTGTTTTATCATACTAGATACGTTTGAAAGGTCTGTTATAATGCTACTCTGTGCGGCAATCACCGGTCCTTTAAATTGCACAACATATTAAGGCGTCTTGGTGTTTTCCTGTTTTTCTACAAATCAAAAAAAAATAAAAAAAATCGATGGTTTATGACGTCATTGCAGCGCACAATGACCTATAAGACACGGTCCGTGTCACTAGTTAAATTGCTTATTTCTCTGGATTTAAACATTCTTTGAAACTTTTGGGATAGTGTAAGTACACAAGTCAGAAATATATATAACACTGTTCTAGTGGTTTTTGGATATTTTAATAAAATAATCTTACATTTTGTGCCTTTAAGTTGCATTTAATGTTTTCTATGTATATAGAAATCACTTTTGTAAATTTAATTTGATGCAGACATAGGGCTGGACAATAATTCAATATCAATATGTATCGCGATATAATTTTTTTCAATAACGGTGATATGATTTTTAAACACATTTCCGATATTTCGATATACATTACCAGTGTTTCCCATGCATTGATTTATTTGTGGCGTTTGAATAAACATGAGCATTGCACGTTTCAAAATCGCGTCGCGGGTGTTTTATATGAATGGATCTCTGAAGGGAAAGGACTGTCTTCAGAAAAGCTTCCATGGCATTTTCATTTTATCTGATAAAATAGCGTTCATGAGCGGAGCTGATTTGATTACAGCCATTACTGGAGAAACCGTTAGTTCCGCCGCTCTCACAGCGCCTCCTGCTGGCAGACAAGCAGTTTGCATTTTTAAAAGCCCGTCTCCAGCAACATGTTTTTGTTGTAGCTCTTTATTTTTTTTTCTGCAGAAACTCAGAGCACCTTTCATACCCTTTACTGGCTAAAGCACTTTGTTTCAATCTATAAGAATATCAGCCTACACTACCAGTCAAAGTTTTTGGATCAGTAAGATTTTTTTTTTTTTATTATTATTTTTTTTTAGAATGATCTTGTGTTCACCAAGCCTGCGTTTATTTGATCCAAAGTACAGCAAAAACAGTAACATTTTAAAAAATTTTTACTATTTAAAATAACGGCTTTCTATTTGAATATATTTTAAAATGTAATTTATTCCTGTGATCAAAGCTGAATTTTCAGCATCATTACTCCAGTCTTCAGTGTCACATGATATTAAAACAGTTTAGATTTTTTTTATTTCAGGTTTTTGATGAATAAAAGATCCCAAGAACATTTATCTGAAATAAAAATCTTTTGTAACATTATCCACTTTCCTTCAAAAACTGGAGTCTTATGATTTTTTTTTTGTGTGAAAGAATTATTAAATTAATTACGTTTATTTAAATTGATCAAAAGTGACAGTAAGACTTTTATAATGTTACAAAAGATGTTCATTTCAAATAAATGCTGTTCTTTCTTGTGAACTTTCTAGTCATTAACAAAGAAACCTGAAAAAATTCTACTCTGTTTTCAACATCATAATAATAAATGATTTTTGAGCAGAAAATCTGAATATTATGATTTCTGAAGATCACGTGACACTGAAGACTGATGTACAATATATATAATTTGAAATCACAGGAATAAATTATATTTTTAAAATATATTCACATAGAAAACAGTTATTTTAAATAGTAAACATATTTCAAAATGTTACTGTTTTTGCTGTACTTTGGATCAAATAAATGCAGGCTTGGTGAGCAGAAGAGAATTCTTTAAAAACATTAAAAATCTTACTGTTCCCAAACTTTTGAAAGGTAGTGTCTTTAGCTGATGTTTGAAGTTAAAGAGATTACTATTAATTAGGTGAGTCGGAGACGATATTGACAGTGATTTCACATTTCTTGTTTGTATGAAGGCTAAATACAAATAAAAGGTGAACATTCATTTATTTGTGCTGTTTTTTTTCTCCCTAAAATATTATATGGTTTTATATGAGGTGTCATAGACTTCAATTTAAATTAATTTTTCATAAGTTTGTATGCACAGTTATCTGTTGTGGGCGTTCTTGGCAGTTTTTACGAGGCTTTTTTAAAATAAGTGTTCATATCGATATCGGAATTATATCGTATCGACCGAAATTAATAAATATATCGTGATATAAATTTAGGCCATATCGTCCAGACCTATGCAGCCCTTTATTTCGTTAAAAACCTAATTTAGAAAAGTTTTTCCACATACGCCACTTGACATTAGAATGGATATAAAAATACAGTATATAGAGAAACGCAAGTGTAGAGTAATAATGTAATTGTATTTAATTTCATCCTAATTTCTTCTTCTGTTTCAGGAGCTTCAAGACTTGCAGAGGGACCCTCCTGCTCAGTGCTCTGCTGGACCAGTTGGTGATGACTGTAAGTTCACTGTCAGTCTTTTTAGTAAAGTTGTTTGACATAATAACATCTGACACATTGGACAAATGTTCTTCTTTTATTTTTAGTGTTTCACTGGCAGGCAACAATAATGGGACCTGTAAGTACTCACCTCATTAACCTTTAGCAGTTTATGTGATGTTTTAAAGTCGATTTTGGGAATAATTTTGGTTTGAACATATTAAAATAAATAGCGTATATATTCATTTTTTCTGTTACTGCATATGTCAGATAGATTGCAAACAAACCAATGAACCTGACTGCTGCTTTTCTTATATCTATTTTAAGATATTTTTCTGTCATAACTTCAGTTGTGACTTCACTTATGCACTTATTATTTGTTACTAAGCAACAGCATCTTTTGTTTAAAGCCGATCTTAGATGTATGTAACTTATTTTCATACACCCACACAGTTTGTCTAATTTCTAGTGTCATTTCCTTTGATTTGTAGAGTGACAGTCCATACCAAGGAGGGGTCTTCTTTCTCACAATTCACTTTCCAACAGACTATCCCTTCAAGCCTCCAAAGGTAGAGACGCTACACCCCACCTCCGTGTACTTGCCATGTTTTCTCAAAATGCCATTTTCACACCCATCTCGATTGAACAGGTAGCGTTTACAACAAAAATCTACCATCCCAACATTAACAGTAATGGAAGTATTTGCCTGGACATCCTGAGGTCGCAGTGGTCTCCAGCTCTAACAGTTTCAAAAGGTACATGTATTTTGAATCTTTCTTGCGTATTAGTTGAACTACAGAATTTGTAATTCCCAGTTTGCCCATATTTTCATGATTGTGATTATTGTTTTTATCTCTTTTCAGTTCTTTTGTCCATATGTTCTTTGCTTTGTGATCCGAATCCTGATGACCCCTTAGTCCCAGACATAGCACACATCTACAAATCAGACAAAGAAAAGTAAGTATTATATGATGTTATTAAAAATATATTATTACATATATTACATTTATTCCCCTCATGTTGTTCCAAACCCATATGATTTTCTTGGACAGAGCACAAATCAAGACAATTTGAACACTGTGCTGGTTGCTCTTCCGCCAGTTCAAGGAAAAGCATCAAAGGGACACAAAGCACCATAAAACTATCGTAAAGCACTCGAGTCAAGTGCTGCATATTTGTGTGCTATATTTCAAGTCTCCGAGTCATACAGTGCTTGTGTGAAAAAGACCAAAATTTAAGCAGTTATTCACTGATAATATTCTCCTCCAGTGTGTTCGGATCATTGGGTGCTTCTTATTAAATTGTACATCCTCGTTTCGTTTCCATGCATCCAAACTCCTGCCAATTAGGATGTGAGGAAAGGATGCAAGGAATGAAAATGAGGATGGAGGAAATGAAAGTACTTAGTAAACTGGAATATTCTTGAACACTTAATCATCACTTTAAACTAAAGCATTGCCAACTGCGCTCAATAAATCCCTTGTGTTGTTGAGGTTAAGTTATTAAAGAAATTCATAAGAAATATTTATAAAGCAAAAAGCCTAAATGTATGCATTTATATATTATTAATAATTGTATTACCATTATTATTATTATGAATAGTTAATAATAGTTGATCATTATTATTATTGTATTGTTAATCATGTATTATGTATTTGAATTGCATATAAACTTTTAATAGTTTTAACATAAACCTAATGTGATG
Source organism: Sinocyclocheilus anophthalmus (assembly GCA_018155175.1). Taxonomy (NCBI): domain Eukaryota; kingdom Metazoa; phylum Chordata; class Actinopteri; order Cypriniformes; family Cyprinidae; genus Sinocyclocheilus; species Sinocyclocheilus anophthalmus. Next base: position 82,195 of record JADLZN010010704.1, on the reverse strand, counting down.
CAATTTGTCAGTCTACATCAATTAAAAGGTAAGAAGAATCTGCACTCAAAAAGCATCATATGCAATGTTCCCTCTAATTTTTTTTCTTGCCGAGCAAAACTTTTCACTATTTGGTGGACATTTTGGCCACCTGAGCAAACATTCTTTATACCAGACCTGATAAGCTCGCACCCCAAAACAGTGTGTACTTTTTAACTGAACTTAAATGTGCTATTTGATTTTTGCCCTTGATTTCACTAATGTGCACATTTTAGGATACCTGATAAACTTTTTTTTTTATTTATTTTTATTTTTTTTACAGTGCTGTTACCACGAAGTCTATAAAAAAAAAAAATCTTTTTTTTTTCTTTTTTAATCTCATGCAGAACAGTTTGATTCTTTATAATAATATTATATATTATAATATATGAACAAAATAATCAGATCTTGCTCATAATTCCCTTTTTGAGGTCAATTATTTATTAGGTTTATAATATGATGTAAAAACAAACTGAAGCAAACTATTAGAACAGAATAGAAAACAAACTGAATAATTTAAAATGAGATCTGTAAGTTACATTTTCTTTTTCAAAAAACGTGCACATAGATAACTTTATCTAAATCATCCCATGCAGTAGAGTTTGCACACTACTTGTACTACACCTGTGTGTGACTGTAAATGTCTCAGAGTTTTGTTACTGTTCTGTGCCCATCATCCTCTATTTCCAGCACTTAATCAAGCCACTCTTCTTTAAAACATGATGATGTTTTATTTCACATGTCATTACATTTGCGTTGGCTCTCGTGTTGAGCTATTTCATTCGCAACCATTTAAAGTATTTGATGTCTACAGTGACTGATTTGGCGCACATCATTCTCTTTCTATGAAACCTGTAAACCGCATTAACCAGTTCTAAATCTTTAGCAACACCAACTCTATTGCGGTTTGCCCGAGCATTGCATTTATTTTGTAGTTACTAGACTTCAATCAAATGGCTTTCCAAACTCATTGTTGTGTTTGTCCTGTGCGCGGCATATTATTTCTTCTGCGCGGTCACGACACGATCATAGGCCTATATTTTATTGACCGTTTTTCAATTATTTAAATAATAAAACCATATTTTCAAAATGCATTGATGCATATTGCTTATATTCAACATAAATCTGTTCAAAATTGAAAACAAATTTATTCAGTTGAAAAGAATGAACATGGTGAAAATATAGCTAGCCGTGAAACAACCGATATTCAATTAGTTAAATAAGATTGAAACAAATTGGAGTTATTAGTGATAAATATATAAGCTTGATTACGGTGTATTTAAAACATGTTCGGTTCATTATTACTATTACAGAAATCTGACCCGTTTCTTATCTGTTTTATGTACTGTATGACTGACAAATATGCATTACTTCACATTTATTTGTTTTAAAACTGTGTAATTCAAATGGATGGAAATTTGATGTGCAATTCAAATACATATACTTTGCCCTACATATTATTTGAGTGTATGTGAAATGTAAAGATTGTTTTAACTGCAGTGGTAAAACTGATGGTGACTGATGTGAAGGGGTGGAGAGTTTATATGAGTGTCAGGGTTTTCATCAAGAAACACTTCTGCATAGAATACAGCTGTGTACCCTTTCTCACTCCTCGTTCCTTGCCTACTCCTGGTGCAATTAGAGAATTAACATATCCTTCAAGATGGCAGACTTAGATGGATTTTCAGGTCATGGGCTGGAGGATGGAAGAGGGAAGAAACGAGGAAGCACCTGTTTGAGAATTAAGTAGTGTCCATTAAGGCCCAATCCCAATTCTATTTTATACCCCTTCCGCCTACCCCTTCCCCTTGTCTCTTGAAACAGAGTGTCAAGGGGTAGGGGTGAAAATATTCCCCTAAGAATTGGGAAACCACTACTATACGTCACACGTCATCTAGCTCCTACAATACACACACCTACTGGTGTGCTGGTGCATTAGAGCCTTTAATTCCGCTATATATGCGCTGCTCACACACACACACACCACACACACCCACACCCACATACCATACATATCATAGATCTGAGATCACGCAGCTACACATCCAGAAAAAGGAACTTGTCAATGCTGCTCCACGACTTTTATTAATAACAGTTTAAATACTGAATCGATTAAATTATATTTTTCCAGCATCGAGATGATAACATCACTGTTTTTAAAACAAAGTAACTCCTCTAAAAGAGAAACGCACGACGCTCATACCCACAACTTTCATCTCTCTCGCTCTCGCTCTCTCTCTCTCTCTCTCGCTCTCTAACTGCTGGCACTATTGATAAAAGGGTTAGTGATCTAATTATTGGGGACTAGCCCCCCTCAATGTCTACGTTGTTTATCGCCCTGATCAGACATGAATATATTTTGTGGCACTATCGTGCAGTCTGTAATGATATGACGTTAGTTAGCAAATATTAGCGATTTTTTTGCAAACATTTCTTTGAGTAACATGACCGTAAATATGAACTCACGATTGAATGTAACATAAAACAAATGATTACTTTTCGTTAAAATCTTTATTAATGCCAAAAATGCTTACATTTATGTGTCTTTTTGTTCGCTCGGGGAGCCATGTTGCCCCTGAAGCCGGTTTACGCTGAGATAATTCATACCCCTTCGTTTGAAATGTGGTCCCGAAAAATCTTCGTTTGAAGGGCTATCTGGCCCTTCCCCTACCCCTCCAACCAAAAGAGAATCGAGACACCCCTACCCCTTCACGTGAACGCGCGAAACGGAGGGGAAAGGGGGAGGGCTAAGGGGTAGAATTGGGATTGGGCCTAAGTCTCGAGACCAGGATCAGTCCAATTCATGAATGAATTCAGACCTGTTTTTTGAACTAGATTAATTGAAAAGATGCAATGCAAAGTACGATTCTTTTACAACTTGGATGTCGCTACTACACTAGCTAAATGCGTGAAGCAGTGAAAGTGCAGATATCAATAATTTTATTGAACAATTGTTCAAAAATTGTTTTCTCTATTCCTACAGAAAGCTATCATACGACTTCACAGGACTTAAATTTATTGCAGACTACAGTATTTTTACTTGGCTACAGTATTTTCACTTTCATTATATTGACAAGTCACCAGGTTATTCTTCAGGAATTTACCTTTTGTGTACCATCAAACAGGTTTGGAACATCACGAGTGTGAGTAACATGTACCATACGAAGTTGACTGTTTATGAACTTAATTTATTGATTTTTTTTTTTTGTACCAGGTACAACAGACTAGCAAGAGAATGGACCCAGAAGTATGCAATGTGAAGACTTAATGGACAATTTTTTTAAGTCACAAATCACTGTAAATTCTAGCATCTAAAAGTAAGATTAGGTTATATTATTAAACACATTGTACTGTTAACATTTACCATCTGAAATGACCAATAATAATAGCTGAACTAGTATTTTGAAGGGGACTGTGCGCTGCACAAAACGATATTAAGCTTTTTATTGGTTTTGTGCATTTTGGTCATTCCCCGCAGTGGTGTTGGGCACTTTGTTTTCTTGTTTCATAAATCCTATTTAAGATTGGCATGATGTTATACAACTACAGTTACCCTACAAGAGGGCAATTAAGAAATTGAAAACAGTTTTATTGTATCTCTCATTCAGTTGATTACGTTTTCTTTTAGATATTTTTATTGTATAGTTAAGAGCAACTATACTGGATCTATTTTTTTCTTTTGCATTAAAATTTGTTTAAAAGCGTGCATCTGTGCTTCTGATATGTTCATATTTGTACACCGTAGTGTTTTTATTTGGCTTTGTTGAAATGCTATTTGAGCTGGCTTTGAGTATAAGTTGCCATCAGTTCAACAAAAAGCCTTGATTTCCACTAGATCGATGCAGTGCTGCAATATTCAGTGTGTCTTATTTCAAAATTATTTTTGCAATTCTGAAACACAATATTGCTTTATTATTCCCTCTTAATGAGATTTTAATTTATTCTGTTGCTTTTCTGTCCATTAGGACCTAAACCGTAAACAAAGGACTTAATTAGAGGCTAATTTATATATCCCCTGAAGTAATGTTTGGCTATAAATTTGGTTGCTGTTTATAAACAAGTCCTGGTATATCCATAACTACGATATTCCCAGTAGGATTACACAAATTATGCCCGAGGGATTTTCTTAATTGCTCAGTACTCTGAGAACACAAATCATTATGTCAAATATTTTCCATTTCGATGTTTGTTTACTAGTTCGTTTTTTATCAGCGTTCTCATTAGTCACAATAACTGAACGTTCAGCCACATAAACAGACTTTTATCGTATCTGAAGATTACACGTTTTTCTACCCGGAAGTATTTACAATTAAGGCGAGCCTGCTATCCTCCGGTATTAGAAATATTTGCAGTGTTAGAGTTCATGTTTTTGCTCCTAATATGTTTTCATATTCGCGAAATGATACCCCTATGTAGACGTTTAATGAGGAATAATACAAACTAGCTCGACGTATTCCGTGTCGTCTCCGCTCGCTGTGCGTCGTGACGTCACACGTAGCGCGTCTCTCGTGTGTGTGTGTGTGCGTGCGGGGCGGAAACAAACAGCGAAGCGTTCGCAGAGCCGCGAGATCCCGTGCGATATGACTAACTCCGCCAGAATATCGTGTCGATCTTTGTATTCCGCTCGTTCCGTATCTAGCATCTCGTACCAATTACCGCGGGAGGAGTGTAAACATCTCTGAAATCAGGAAGTGGGATGTGGCCCAGGTGAAAAGCTCGTTATATGGTCGCGAGCGTGGGCACCGTGACTGATGGCACGCGAGCGGTCACACACATCGGGGTGACGCGTCGAGAGTGTGCGATCAATATGTGAATGTGTGTGTGGACAGTAGTTTAGAGAAATAAAGAGCCATTGCAGGGAAGTCTTCGGTGTGAGTGTCAGCTCAGCATCACTATGGACTCGTCTGTGGCGCTGGGGAGGCTGGAGCTCGCGCGTCCGGTAACGACCCGCGGCTCGTGTTTACCGGAGGGTGCGCAGGGCGCTCACCTGAACGGCTGCGTGCCGCTCTCTGGTGCGTGCGGGGCGGGAACCGAGAACACCCGCAACACCCGGCCGCGCCACGCGCAATGGTCTGAAGGGGCTGAGCCGGGGTGCCGCGCCAACACAGTATGGCCGGGATAAAGTTATTCACGTACACATGTGATGTAGTGTATCCCTTTTTCATACTGGTGACGCACCCGCCCGCTTCCCGCCTCAAGCGCCCGGTCCGCTGCCGCTTCCTTCAACCCCGTCTCGTGTCGGCACGCGGTAGTGCCGATCAAGTGGGCGGTCGGTATGAGGCGTTCATAGAGGGGTCTCAGCCTGGTGGCCGTCCCCAGGACGTTGTGTCGAGGCGGGGGACTCTAAGCGTTATGAGCTAGGGAGTAGGTGAAAGGACGACTATCCAATGGGGGGGGGGACACAAACTAGTGGGCATCGTGAGTGCGGGGGTCAGGTCTGTGCACAGTGATGATTTGTGTACAGTATATAATGATCGATCTGGAGGCAGCGCGTCACCCACATCGACTGAAAGCGGTCTTGAAGTGGTGGTCACCACGAGAGTGGTAGGACCGGGGGGGGCGGACAAGACACTGTCATAACTGCGGGTGGTCAGGGACCAAGGGGGGTGGTGGACCAGGGGAGGAGGTTACACCGCCGTTATGAGCAAACTATTAATGAAAAAAAAAGACTAACTCGTACCTCGCTGGTTAAAATATGTCAAATGAACTAGAATTAATTACATTATGCCCCAAACAACCTTTCATACAACATTTAAATAGTAAAACATTATGAAGCTCACAATTAATCATGAACACAAAGCAAAAATGTATTAAAAATATTATTAGTGATCTATAATATGATATTATATATATCTTGATTACGGTTGTAATCAGTCTTAATATTTCGCCTCTTTAACCATCTCACAATTATCTCTGTAAAATTAAAATTGCCTACCTTTTTGCTACTCTTTTGACATTACACCAGGTTCTAGGTTTTCCTGTATTCGTCCAATTTCAACAGCTAGTATCAAACCTTTGGTCTTTTGGCCAACACATATTGTAAGTGCCATCGATCCTCTGGCGGGTGGTGGTATAAAAAGTCGTGGGTGTCCACCACATATCACTAAATATACATTGTTCTGGTAAAAATGTATAGCCTGATGCACTGTACTGATCGCTTTGGATAAAGTGTCTGCTAAAATGCATAATTTATTATTAATTATCATAATTATAATTAATTATATAACAATCTGGATACTTGTATGGTGTCTGTATAGTGCTGCTGACTCGATTTGGATTTGTCTCATGACTTGCAAAAAAAGAGTAAGACCCATGTAGTGAGTATGTGGTAATGCAAATTTAAACTGAATTTGACCAATGCGGTAAAACACAGCATCGATTTTACTTGCATTTGCGTCTACAATTGTTCTTTATTACTGCAACATACTTTTTGGGTGAACCTCACAGAGCCTGTCAAACATTAGTTCGGGCCACACAAAATGTTACTTTGCATATTAAAGAGTCTCTAAAAGTCTATTTTTAGGACTCACAAATTTAATTACATGTTTTTGCATTGTTGCAGTATTTTAATGAAAATTACGCATATTACCATAACTTCTTAAAAAAAAAAAAATTACATAATGTACATTTTTGTACATCGTTCACATTAGTGTTTGTTACAATTTATGCTTATTTCTATAAAGGGTGGACTGAATTATTTCTATCACTGTATTTTTATTCCATTATTTAATTATAATAAATGAGCACAGTTTTACTTTTTTTTTTTGAATGAGCATAATCATTCAAGATAATAAAATAACAAACAAACTGAAAAGTAAACCATCCAGATGCGTTACAGTAATGAAAATAAGAGGGAAGTGTAAATGTATACATTATGTACTGTGAGTCACTGGAAGAATTGCTTCAGGTAAAATAGATATATGGTATGCATTTAAATAAAGGCTTTATAGAGTGTGTGTGGTTGCAAATTCCCCCTGGTTGATCACGTTTGTTGTCATAAATTCACGCTTGTCACGTTTGCTTTTGTTTATCAATGATGTGTATAGCTTTTAAAATAGCTATTTTTAAAGAGGGGGAGCCTGACCTAAATCCAGAGCTTTACAGTTTATGACCGCGTAATCTCTAAGCCCTGTCAACCCAGTTCTCAGCAGCATATAGGCCAGCCTGTGATCTACCCTCATATCTGCTTCAAAAGGGCCTATTCGCAGTCCTTCACTTAAACAACTCGATGGATATGAGCTTTCACTCAACTATATGAATCAATGTGTTTAACAAAAATGTTAGCATGTGCTTATTAGTTTGGTCAACGGTAATGATTCTGAGCTGTTTTTTTTTTTTTTTTAATAACAGGCATCTTGCAGCATCCTGATGGTACGGTCCTAAAACAGCTGCAGCCTCCTCCAAGAGGACCCAGAGAGATGCAGTTCTACAGTATGGTGAGCGTTACAGGAATGTTCTGAGTTCAAGATTGCTTAAGGTCTGACAGCAGCATCTGTGACACGCTGTCCATCACCACGGTCACTGTGACGCGTCCTTCAAAACCAAAAATAAACCATATTGCATCCGGATAACCCGGGGTCCTGTCAAATAGAAAAGTTATATTTCATCATACATGCATGGATACCAGAAGGGCATTGATTTCATAGAAGAAAATTCACCCACAGGAATTACATTAGTAAAGCATTTAGGACAATAACTATAACAATAACAACGTTTTAATAATCGCTCAAACTCTGAGAACAGGGCTTAAAGGCGGGGTAAGTGATTTCTGGAAGCCAATGTTGACATTTGAAATCACCAAAACAAACACGCCCCTACCCCAAAAGGGTCCCCTATTTTGATAGATCCACCCCACACATACATACGCAACCCAGAAAACAATTAGTTCTGTGAAACAAAGCAAAACCAATGCTACCCGTGTCTACCGCCGGAGCGACGCGAGTGGCCGCGGCCCGACAAAATACTATAGAACTCATTAAAATCAGTGATGCTGTCTACACTGAATGCGGCACGACACGACAAATCCCCGACAGAAAACTGCTGCTGCGTTCTATTCATGACGTATTGACACACATTTCAAATGATTTTCAACGGTCGCTTTGTCGCACGCGTCCAGTGTACTAGACAGACTTTAGCTGTTGCGGCGCAGACACATTGTTACTCACCTATCGAGAAGAAACAAAGAAACCTCAGCGTCCGATCGCAGGCCTTCCGCTCCTTGAGTTCTCTCCAGCACTGGAAAGCTGATCTGATATTTACACGGGTCCTACTTCTTGCCTTATTGCCTTAAGCCTTCTTTTGTTCCGCAGACGTTTTCCTCTTTTGTTTTTTATCCGCCATCTCGATCTTTCTGTCGCTCAGCTCGGCTAATGTCCATCCTGTGCACTGAACTCTCTCTCTCTCTCCCCACATCATGAGTAGACACACCCTTACTGCTGATTGGCTACAAGTTTGTTTTGCTTATTATTCTGCCGAATCAGTTTTTCTAAGCGTTTTTGAAAATCGCTTACCTCCCCCTTTACCCTTTTTTTTTTTCTAGGGAGCACGCCGTGCATAGTTGCATTAAAAAATTTCAGGTCCATGAAATGTATCAAAAAATTTGTTTTTCTGAATAAAAGCTACAAGACCTTTTACAACAATTGTTTATATTTTTTTACGAAAAAAGTTTATAATATATATATATATATATACACATATATATATATATATATAATATATATAATACCCCTTTCCTCAAATATCTTTTTATATTCCACAGAAGTCATACAGGTTTAGTACGACATGAGGGTGTGTAAATGATAACAGAATTTTCGTTTTAACTTGTTTAGAACCCAGAATTTTCCTTTCTGTGTATGTATTCGTTTGTCATCTGTAGTTCTTGGTGCTATTAGAAGACTGGAGCAGAGCAGAGCCATTAGCGTTTCTGACGAAGTTGAAGACTCTTAAACCCATTAACGCCTAGTAAGATCCGTGTTAGTCATGTAATCAGCTCTATGATGGAGTTTGAAATGTTTTTTCTTGATCTAATGCTGAAACACATAGTCCACACACAAGTGAACGTGAGTATTTGTAGTGCAAACACTAATTGTCCTGGACAAAAGTGAAGGGCCACCTATCAATCAAACACTGCACTAAAATGAGGGTTTACCCGTATAGGCTTTTTTTGATGGCCAGTGCTGATGTCTTGCAGAGCAGGGTGGTGAATATAAAGCTGCTGTGTGATATCACACCATTTGATTTGAAGACCGTAAAACCAAACATAATAACTGCTGTGGTTACATTTATATTTATTTTACATTTTATTTACTAAACTAATTGGAAATAAATCATTCAAAAACAAATTAATAATAAAAAAATAAAAAAAAATCTGTAAAATAAATGGCTTTATTCTTTAAATAGGAACTTCTTGATTCTGTAATTTTTACAAAAATAAAGAAATTGAAAATATAAACATGAAAATAAAAATGAAAAAAACAACAACAACAGTACACTCTTTAATCAAGTTTGTGTGCGCTGGGAATCATATATTCTTAAATAAAGACCAGGCAACACAAATTTACCAATTTGTCTTACAATACCCACAGAAAACATCAAAGCGGGAAACCTGATATAGCGCAGCATAGTTTGTGTTTTTATAGTGAATACAATGTGCTCTTCAGCTGGATTTGCCAAAGTTTGCAAGGTTTTTGGAATTAAATGTTTAATAGGTATTCAAAGACTCTTTTAAAACGAGATAAATATATATTTTCTGAATGCTGACAGCCCTCTACGAACACCTTGGCAATTGAATCGCCATTGGCTAGTACATTTTTTAGTTTACTCGCCAGACTGATATACATATATGTGTATGTGTGTTTGTAAAATGGCAGTTTTATAAATATCTGAAAGTACACTCTTAACATAAGTCAGTCAAGCATTATAATATGATAATCAATATTATTTAATGATAGAACTTTAGTAATTAGAATTAAAACTTGATAACCATGTATTAATGCATATTAGTAATTTTAACTGAACTTCGGACTGGTGGTAGTGCTTTTTTTTTGGTCATTCGTGTTTCTGTACAAAAAAAAAATATGTGAAAACACGAACGAGTACTAAGGCTCTAATCTACTATAAGAACAATATAAAACGCACTAAGGATTATGAAGCTCTGATTCATGATATTTAATCAGGATGTGTCGTTCGCTCTAACTTGATGGCGTAAATCAAAACGGGACGATAATAGTGAGCCACCAATGAGATTGCCGTTTCGCATTAGTTTCCGCCCACTCTGGAGAAGCGGTAGCTTAAAAGCTGAAGAATTCCAATGGAACTCCGTTATTTTGACAGCAAAATACAACAAATAATATCGTTTACACGTAGTGCGTCAATTCTCTCTCTCCCTCTCTCTCTGCGTGTGTGTGAAACAAAGCGACGGAGAGTCGTGCGCCTTCACAGTAGAGTTTACGGTACATTAAATACAGGTGCATTGCACATTCATTCAGATGAACTGAAAAACAGCACGGATCGCTTGGTGGAGAGTGAAACTCTGATGCGCTCAGTCAGAGTGTTCGGCGAGTGAAAATATATCTGAGCTAAACTTATACATAGCCTCCAACTCACACACTGGCGCGTAAAATCTGAGAATTTATTAGCCATTGGCTAATATTAGACATCATTTAGTCGCCCAGAGTGAAGATTTAGTCGCATATGCGAGTGATTTACTCGCAATGTAGAGGGTTGACTGATGGTGTGTTAAAAATATTACAGCCTTTTTGTAATTCGTTCCCTGCGTAGATTTTGCTTGTGTTCAAGTTGGTCATGAAAATGCACAGCATTGGGCAACAGAAAGCTGCTTGGTTTGATAGTGACTTCTGTGTGAGCTGTGCTTCCTGGATCAATGCCCTTTTTTGTTTGTTTGTTTGCGAAATTTAGCCTAGTTTCGCAAATTTGGGTACATATTTACAGGCTTGTAAGTGATGTATGCATTCAAATCTGTTCCAATACTATCGAAATTTCACAGTGTGATCTTGTTGTTTATGTCAGGTGTATGCTGAAGACCACTGCGACCCCTGTCTTGTAGACCTCCAAGCGCAGCTTCCCAAGTACTACGACACGTGGTCCTCACCAGACGCTCCCACAGGTACACAGATGGGTGCATGGAGCCATGAGGAGATTGGTAGATTTACTGTACAGCATGAGTTTAGTCAGCATGTCTGCTCGCTCTCTTCCACAGACCTGTACCTCAAGCTGGAGGACGTGACACGCAGGTTTCAGAAGCCATGCATCATGGATGTGAAGATCGGCCAGAAGAGCTACGACCCTTTCGCTTCACAGGAGAAACGGGAACAGCAGATCAGGAAATACCCACTGATGGAGGAGATCGGCTTCTTGGTTTTGGGAATGAGGGTATGTTTTCTTCTTTAAAATCAATGCAGATTTTATTGATTATTTCTGAAGAGCTAATGTGATGCATTATATTTAAGTTTTGTCACCAGAATAGTATACGCGTACTGTACGCGTGCCAACCGATTTTTGTAACCGCTCACACATGCGCATTGACTTTCTCTCTTTTATCGATTAAGGCTGGAATACACTTGCCGACATTGTAAATATTTACAGAGGAAAACTGGGCATCACACACTAGAAGACTCTGAAGCTGTTAAACAACAAACGCAGAAACGTGTGCTTTGTTACTAGGAGAGACTACGGTTGGGTATCGTTTGAATTTGATCGATTCCGATTCTGCTTATCGATTCCTAATTCCGATTCTAATAAGATAAAAAAAAAATCCATTAAACAAATTTTAAGTCAAATATTTAGATGTCAAACCTATTTATTCTATTTTATGTCTATGGTTTTATCAAAAAAATACCACAGAAAAAAACAACTAGACTAATATAAATTTCAAGCATTAAATTGTTAAAGACAAGTAAACAAATTAATTAGCAATAGCATAAATAAATAAAACTGAACAAATGTCAGGTACAGAAATTGAAATCAAAAGTTTAAAAACACTATAGATTTTATAAATAAAATATAGATAAATCCTCAATTAAATGTACGAAAGATTTCAGTCCTTTAATGATTTTCTTTTGTTTTTTGATTAACATTAATGACAGGCAGCGTTTTTATTAGGCTGCTGTCTCTTTAACACAGAACGCACACAGATCTAAAAATACTGTTACACATGTGTTTTCTTTCTCATCTGTTTACGTTCACTTAAGACAAAAAACGGCTGTGTTTATGATGATATACTGACGTATTTCGTGCATACTGGTCGATAAATGTGAAGGAGAAGTCGGGTCTGGCCCGGAACAAACTTTGTGGAAATGCACGGAACAGTTTGAGAACGGACACAGGTCGGGAACCTGCATTGGGACCACTGTTCTCTGTGCTCGCGCTTCAGATGTGTGCGCTGCACGCAAACAGTGTGCAAGTTCTTTCCCTTCCTGCACTTAAATAGTTTAAAATCACATTAAAATGCCAATGCGGGAATCGTTAAGCGGAATCGAAATGCACATGTCTTATCGAATACCCGATTATTGGAAATATGGAACCGGTTCTCGATACCCAACCCTAGGAGAGACATGAAAAATGAAAGCAATATGTGTTCTAAAATTAGCGTAAAATTGAGCAATTTTTTATATATTCCGACTGAATGGAATCATAGTCTGAAGCTAAAAAATCTGAGTCTGTAACTATCATACACTGCATGATTTTCTGTTAAATCTGCCAAATCAAATCTACAGACTGGCTCTGACATTTGGCAATCAACAAATCTAGGCAAAAGTCATGTTGCATCCCTTCTTTCTTTCATAACTAGTCATGCAGATATAAAAGGTTCATTTTAGCATGTGGAAATAGCAAGGTCCAAAGTAGGTCTATTTTTGAATGCGTTTGAAGTGATAGCTGCTGTCACATTCACATCGTGAAACTTGTGAATTATGCTGTGTAATGTGAAGCAGAACCACTAGGCTTTGTGTGCAGCAGACAGACAGAGTCACAGACTCACCTAACACGTTCAGAGGTGGTTGTTCCACTCTCTACCAGCTCTTTTGAATCATCACTACTTCCTGTATACAACCCAAACACTGCTGTCCTCAAACAGGTAGCCCTTGTCTTTTCGCAGATGCTCTTATCCAAAGAGAAAGAGGCATAGTACTTATAAGTATAAGTGCCTTCCACTCAACTCAAGGGACATATATTTAAAATATTTTTTGATCTTTCAATACTGAATGTGGCTTTGCTCTTCCAAAGGTCCTGCCATTTCATCTAATGATGAGCTTCGGTACGGCTGGTGCCAGAGTCTTGTGTTTTAAGAGGGTTTAATTAACGGTCAGCAGCTTTAGAGCAGACAGAAGGGGGTAAAGCTCAGTGGTAGAGCCACAGAGCTGTATGCACTAGAGTCTCAGATTTACCGAGCTCTGGACACAGCAGGCTGTAGCAGCACTGCCGTCAACACTGCTGGAGTGAAGTGTTTGGATAGCTTGGGATGGAAATTAGGTTTGTATAATCAAACGGAGCATGCAAGAACACTTGTGAAGAATCCTAGTTTAAAAAAACTGGACCCAACATTTACTGCAATAGTGGTTGAAGAAATCCTCTGTAAGCTGGTGAACTTTGATCATCTTAACCACTGTAGTTAAGCTATAGTAATGTTGTTTAAACAGTTATAATTGACCACAAAATCCAGGCTTAAAAACCGTAATCACAAATTTAAGAAACATCTGAGATCTGCTGTTACTGCTCACATAAAAATGCATGTAGAATTTTAAACTTGCATGTAACGTCTAACATGAAATATTTTAGAAAAATTTATATTTTAGTCAGAATTGTTGCACAGTTATTCCGTTTATTGATTATTTACTCTTATCGATTAGTTGTTGCATCCCTGCTTGCATTCATACCTAGTCATGCCGATATAAGGGGTTCTTTTTGGTGTGCGGAAATAGCAAGGTTCAACAAAGTTCTATTTTTGAATGTTAGATGCTGTGTTAGATGCTGTCATATCCACACATGAAAATGTTCATTTACTGTATGCACACACAAACACACTACCGGTCAAAAGTTTGAAATAATTAAGATTTTCAATGTTAATGATTTTTAATGAAATAAGTCTCTTATGCTAACAAAGGCTGCATTTATTTGATCAAAAATAGAGTAAAAACAGTAATATTGTACAATTCTATTACAATTTCAAAATAACCTTTTTCCATTTTAATATTTTTTTTTACATTTAATTTATAGTGGTTCAAAGGATCACAAAAAACTCACGGTTTGGATCATATCATGTTTTAAGTCACTGATCAAATCTTTTTTTGGACTAGCGAGAATTTTTTATTTTTTTTTACTTTGCTATCCATTTATTGCTTGAAGCACACTTAAAGTACTTCCATACCACAGCAAAAACTACTGGCCTTACAAAGTTCAAACAGTATTAAAAGCAAGTGAACAAATACACAAATTACAGGCATAGATAAATGCAACAGAACAGAGTTACAAATACAGTAAGGTCTAATGGTGTGTGCACAGCAAAAGTGAATTTAATAATTTGCATGAGTACATTAAGTCAATGCAAAGACGTGAATAAACGCGAATTTGTGCCAGGCGAAGTGATTGACACAAATTTGGCGATGCGATTGCCACGAATGCGCGAAATTTGCCTCAGTCACATCTTTGGCGCAAGTTGAAAAATTTCAACTTAAACGGGAAATTCACATGACGCATTGTCACACAAGCCAATCAGTGAAGAGCTTATTGACACCTCCGGTTGTATCGGATTATGGAAAAAGAGTACGCGCAATTAGTTTTTATTTGTGCGAGTAACACGAAAAACATCCCGCGCATAATGCAATGTGAATATTTACTTCACTTTTGGTGTGCACCCACCATAACTTTAGTATTCAGGTACATTGATTAACATTAAGGACACAGACAGCAGCAGGTATTTATAGGCTGCTGTCACTTTAAGACTGAACGCATGATCCAATATCATGAAAGACATCTGATTTCTTTCTGTTTATGTTCACTTGAGACATAACCGACTGTTTATGAGAATACTTGCAGAGATGGGTATTTTGACAATTTTGTTTGTAAGTGTCTTTTCAAGCGCGATGAGAGAGAAGAATCTTTTTTTTTTTTTGTATGAAACTCGCTTCTGTGTGTGTGCGCACAGAAAAATGTGTGCGAGTACCGAATTGAGTTTTCTTTTGTGTGCTGAACCGTGGGGCCTGGTCTGTACAGATCACGGATCAACTACGATCTGTTTAACCACTAGTAATTTATTCCTGTGATGAAAAGCTGTATTTTCAGCATTATTACTCCAGTCTTATGTGTCACATGATCCTTCATAAATCTTTCTAATATGCTGATTTGCTCAAGAAACATTACTTATTATCAATGTTGAAACTTTGGAGCGGTAGTGTATGTGTAATAATGCTCTTGACGATGTTATTGGTCAGTTATTTTATTAATGAGCATACAGAGTCATGCACATGTGCTTGTATCTGTATGTGTTTGGTATCCATGTTCTGTAAACTCTCCGTGTGGATCTGAACGAGGTCTCTGCACCAGCTGTCTTGTGTAACACATCTTGTTCATTTAGCTTACACTACCGATCTGACTTGTTTGTTTAGTCACATGTTTTCTTGGCAGCACGTATATGTGAATAAATCTTGGAAATAAGACAAAATTCCAGAGCTATGTGTAATTTCTCAAAGCTTAACAGACTTTTGGGGATTGACGCAGATGATGACCGCTCTTCCTGTTTATTGTGTGTCATTACATATAGTATGACAACAACGATAGACTAATGACGTGAAAGGAGCAGCCATTCTAAGGGCCCGCAGGTCCAAAAGAGACCATAACAACTCCAAAAAGAATGAATCCCCAAATCATCTTCTATGTAGTGCAAGTAGTTTTAATAATTCCATCTGTGGTCTCCAAATACATTCCATCCTCCTCTGCTGCACATTCTAAAATTGAACGGATGAGAGAAAATACCTGTTCACTGTAAAAGAGAAAAAGCATGTAACCAAATCAGATTAACCATAACAGAGAAGGAATGTTGCCACACAGGTCTGGAGAATATGTCCGGGTTTACCAGTTCTCTGACAAAACTGACAAAACAGAAAACCCTCGTTCAAAATTAGAAGAAAAACACCAGATTGCTAAAACAAAATGGCTTTTAATAATTATGTACTAATTATTGTGTATGCCAATTATCATGTAATAGTCTATTTTAATATATTTTAAGATGTAATTTATTCCTGTGATGCAAAGATGCTGATTTGCTGCTTTCTACCTCCTTATTTTTTGCAATTTTGCAAACCATGATATACCGCCATTAATACAAAAATAATATTTAGCTAGAATGCATTACAATGATAAACTGTGACAGTAAATACATTTATAATGTAAAAATGTTTTTCAAATAAATGCTGTTCTTTTGAACATTCTATTTATCAAAGAATCCTGGAAAACAAAAAGTATCATGGTTTACACAAAAATATTAGGTGGTAAATGCTGTTTCCAATATTGATAATAATAAGATATGTTTTATTTTGCAATATAATAATAATTTCATAGTATTACTGTTTTTACTGTACAACCTGTCAAAAAAAGTACAGTTTAACATGTAGCATGTATTACTTTTGTACAGTATAATGTACAACTTTAAATATTCCATTTTCTATCAAATAAAAAAAAAACAATTAAATGATATCAATAAATATTACATAAACCATCTTCATTACGATTAATTGTTAGAAAAAATTACAATTCTTGCCTATAAAATGTTTTAAAAGGAAAATCACCATTTTCTTCCAGTATTAATTGCAACAATAACCTCAGTTGTGCTTACCAAAAACAAAGGTGTATTTCATTGATTTAAAATACATGTTTAATGTGCCTTCATTTGACTTTCATAAAAATTAAACAATGAATTTCCTGGTGGGACAAAGAAAGAAAAAGAAGAAAAAGTTTGTAGGGCCCTATTGTTCCAAATGTTGAAATTGAGACTTTTGGATTTACTTTTTCACTGAAATAAATGTTTTTGTAAATACACAGAGCAAAGTACCGAAAAAAGGTACCGTTGGGTACCAGCACCGAAATTCAGGTACCGATACCGGTACCGAACCGGTTAAATGTTAACGAACCCAACCCTAACATACACACATTGTTTACGGTACACTTCTCACCATTAACTAGTAGCAGCATCATTACTAGCAATTTGCTGTTTATTACTATCTATAAAGCACATATTATGCCTTATATTTTAGATCCCTTAATCCCACCCCATACCTAAACATAACAACTACCCTACTAACTATTAATATTAATGAGCAAAAATCTATTTATTGATGGAAATTGCTTTAGTAAAGTGACTACGTGTTCCCATCTAAAGTTTTTACCGAAATACAGTTTCTAAACCGTATAAAACCATTTATGCTGTCATGGAATGTCCGTATATAATAGGAATCCGGTGTTTGTTGTGTGTGTGTGTTGGGTGGGTGTGTGTGACAGAGGAGAGAGAGGGAAGTATATGTTTTTATATCTGTTGCCATCGGAACAGATGAGCTTATCACGCTGTGCCTCTCCCGCATCCGCATGGTCCTTTTGCTTCTCTCTTGAGAGAAACACGGGTGGAGACCATCTAAACGCTTTATCATCAGCTCCTGATGGATGATGTTTCCTCAACACCCTTACTTATCCAGAGTGCCGTGTTGTCTTTAATTATCTCACGATGACATGTGCAAGTCCTCTGATACATTGCTTTATATGAATCCTTTCTTCGTTTTGTACATGGATATAACATATCAATGTAAAAACCTTCTCTGATCGTACATGCAAGAGGTCAGATGGGTCTTGCCTCGCCCCTTATAAATAATGTGTAATGCACAACATATCTGCATTTTATTTTCTAATAATTCACACGGACCGGATTCCAATATTCCTCTAAGTTACACACTTAAGACATTTTTTTTCAGATGTGTATTTCAAGACTTTGTCAGTTTTTTGTCCTAAAATCCTTAGGACAATTTCCTATGCATCTCATCTCAAGCCTCCGTGGCTAATTCCCATATGGTCATTTTTAGAGCTATATAGAGGCTTGAGCCACTGATAATGCACTCTAATGCCGTTATTAGAAAGAGAGAGAGCTCAGTTGTAGCTGTGTGGAGCTTGTGTTAATAGAGTGCTGCAGGGATGACATCAAAACCTGGAAGACTAATTCACCATGGGTTCCCTCAAGATTTTCCTATGGGTTTTTATAATGGGGTTTTTCAATTTATGAGTAAAATAAGGTCTGTGGTAAACATAACTTAACTATACTTTAACGTTTTGCTCTACAGTGTAAATTACACACACCTATGACGGAAAACACACATTTTTGATGATATGATTAATTAAAAAAAAAAAGAAAAATAATCATTTTCTACTCAAGAATTTTTGGGGTGGGAGTGTGTGCAGTTTATGTTGTAGAACAAAACATTCAAGTATTATCAAGTTATGTTTAACACCGACTTTATTTGACTCATGAATTGAAAAAACTCTTATAATGTTCAGCAAAATAAGAAGCTTTGTTTATCTTGTATTATCAAATCTAGTGAAAAAGTGACGTAAATCGGTTAAATATGTATAAAGGGTAGGCATAATAAGCAAGGCTTCTGCCTACACCTTTTTGGGAAGTTATGTTAATTTATTTATTGTGAAAGTTGTCTGTAAGGACTGAAATAAACAGAATTGATTCATTGGGGTAGTGCATTAATACATGTTTTTTTAAACGATACATCTGTTCTTATTTTATTTGAAATGTCAATCCTTTATGTATTTACCATTGATTGAACTTGGCACAGCTTAGGAGTCCAATTTCTATGTTATATAGACTTTATTGTCTTGTTTGTTTTACCGCTCTTGGCTCAAAGGGCAGCTGAAGTAAAAGAAGCACAGTTCAATAGTTTAAGGAAAATGATTGGTTGACCTTTTCTATTGAAACAAAAAAAAAAAAAGGAAATTTGAGTCTTTCCAGGAAGGAGTTTGTCTAAAATTGCACATAGAAAGGGCAGCGAGGTCCAGTTTCTTCGTGAAATATTGATGGGGAGCAGACGGTATTAATTCCAGTCCTCTTGCCCGTCCCAGGGGGTTTAGCCTCTCGGCCGCCTTTAACGAAAAACAGACGGATGAAAAGATACCATTTACATAACCACCAAGCAAACAGAACCATTACTCATAATTGTGCCGTTGATTTGGATGATATGGAAAGGAACTTAATGCCCCTCTCAAAATAAACCCAAATTACACAGTACGATATTACATTGGCTCCCTCATCACCCTTTCCAGAAGTTCAACTTGAATTTCATTCAATCAGAGGAGATACTGTAGTGACCTCACATGTCCTCTAGAGGGAGAGCCAGACCTCTGAAGAGACTATTCATATTCAACTCTAGCTTAAAATGTTTCTTGCTGTCTTTTAGGTGTATAAAGTTGGCTTAGACAGCTTTGACACCTATGACCAGCATTATGGAAGAGGTCTCGTGAAGGACACGATCACGGAAGGTAAGCTCGACCACAGGGTCAAAGCATCATGCTGTTTACACCATAACACTGTTACTTAAAACAGACTGTGTTTCTGGTGCGTTTATCTACGATGAATAAGGAAAACAAGCTTAATTTACTCTTAAAGACCCCTTGAAATGCTTTGACAAGCACAGTGTTCTTTCCTGGATTGAAATGTTGTCTTGTAAAATGCAACTGGGTTGGGAGATATCAAAGCTTTTCTCTTTTTTTAATAACTAGACAAAGTCTACTTTGTGAACCAACTTGTTATTGTTAGTCACAGGCAGCTAGTATTAGCCATTGTTGCCCAGTAGATTAAAATGTTTAATAGAAGTGAAATAAAAAAAGTAAAGAAGTATTTCTGTGGCTCAAACAGTAAAGGATGTTTCTCAGGAAATTAACTTTTTATGAACTGTTTTTATGCTCAGAAAATCTGAAAAATTCTCAGGAAATGCATTGTACATAATAAAAAGATTTAGTGCAATATAAGTCGCTTAGAAAAAAAATGTGTGCAAATGCATAAATGTAAAATACATTTAGTACATCTAGTTAAAAAATAAGAGGCATGAACACAAGGAATAATTATATGGTAAAAAGTTTTTAATAATTAATTAATTTTTCACATCTCTGCTACTCACCAAGGCTGCGTTTATTTGATCTACAAAAATACAGTAAAAATAATATTGTTATTATAATTACATTTTTTTTTATCTTTGAATATATTTTAAAATGCAATTTATTATTTGATGGAAAGCTTGAATTTTCAGCAGCCATTACTCAATAAACCTTTCTTTAATTTCAATGCTGAAATAGTTGTTGTTATAGTATTGAAATAATTTTTGCTGTTGAAAAAGATTTTTCCCTCTCTTTTTAAAAAATTGTCATGTTGTTGCTTTTTTTTCTTCCCCCCCAAAATTTCGGTTAAGTAGAATTTAAGGTAATAAACTACATTATCATTCACTTCAATTAATTGATCAAAAAGCAACAACAAAAGACATTTAATATGTTACAAAAAATTATATTTCAAATAAATGCTGTTCTTTAGCGGTTTTAATATTTATCCAGGAAGTCTGAAAAAAACGTTTCACTTTTCCCACATCTTATTAAGCAGCAACATTGAAATTATAAGGACCCTGACTAATAATTGATCATCATAATTGATAAAATAAAATTACCATGTGACAGTTAAAGACTGAAGTAAATGATGCTGAAATTCATGCTTTGCATCAATAGGAAATAAATCATTTTTATATTTCCGTAGAATACTTGTTGCTTTGTAATTACAACACTATTTGAATTTCAAATAAATGTAGTCTTGGTAAGCAAAGAGACTCCTTTCATAACATAAAAAAATATATACTTTTTTACCGGTTGTGCATTTACATGTTTATATGTGTATATTTGTAGTGCTGTCAAACGATTAATCGAGATCAATCGCATCCAAAATAAAAGTGTTTGTTTATATTATATATGTGTGTGTACTGTGTATATATTTATTATGTGTATATATAAATACACACACATGCTTGTATATATTTAAGAAAAATATGTTGTTTTTATATTAAATATATTTATATATAATATCAATAGAGGCTGTAAATACATGTAAATATTTTCAAAATATATACTGTATGTGTGTGTATTTATATGTACATAATAAATATACACAGTAAACACACACATTATGTAAATAATTGTTTTTATTTTGGATGTGATTAATTGCGATTTAATCGTTTGACAGCACTAGTATTTTTATATGTACCAGTATAACAGTGCATAGTAATGAGCAGTAGTATTAATTTGCATACATTTTTGCTAGAAGTTGTGATGCCACATGAGGACGTGAACACATAGGTGTGATGATGCAAAGCAATTGTTGAATTTGAATAGTTTTTAAAAAAAGAATTGTATTACTTGGTTGAAAGAACCGATTCACATTTTGTCCATTGCAAATTTGTGTAAAGGCATATTTTCATTGGTATGTCAACTGGGCCAGATACATGGCCTTGCATATAAGATTGACTGTCACAGTATAAATCATTCGACATCTTCTGTGCTTGTTTCCTGACTGATCTTAATTCAGTTACGAACAACATCCTCATTGTACTGCAGGTCTATCCAAGTTCTTCTACAACGGCGACATTCTTCGCAAAGACGCCATCACTGCCAGCATTCTCAAAGTCCAGAAGATCCTTCAGTGGTTTGAGGGCCAGAGTCGGTTCAACTTTTATGCAAGCTCTCTGCTCTTCGTCTACGAGGGCATCTGTGCGCCCAGTCTTGTCTCCCAGAGCTTTCGGGATAGCCAGATCGCACCCGAGGCATGTGAGCAGAACAACAACATCAATCAGAGCCTCTCTACGATATACTCCCTGCACAAGAAAAGCTGCGCCCGGAGCCACTACCAAGCCAAACAGGACAACGGCGTTTGGAGCTCCTCACAGCAGCCCAACGGCAACCGCGGCTTGGCAAGACTGGAAGAGGACAGGAAGGAGAGCAAGAGCGAAGCGGGACAGGAAATGGTCAGTGACGTGGAGGTAAAGATGATTGACTTTGCACATGTCTTCCCTAGTGACGTCCCCGACCAGGGTTACATCTATGGCCTGAAGAACCTACTGAAGGTCCTGCATCAGATTCTGGAGGAGTGATGGAGCGGTTCTTGAAGGTATGAATTTTGTAGCCACTTTCATGTCCGCCTACCCGCCTTTCTCTAATCTGCACTACCTACACCATCAGTGAAGTAACATGTTTGTAATCCTTCGTCTAATGTATGTGCTTTAGTCTTTTAACAGCTTTATATAGTTTATGATATCTTACTCAGGTAAATGAATCTATAATGCTTGTATATTTATCCAGACAAAAGAAGAAACACTCTCATCATATTATGCCTCAGATATTGCATATTAGTTCCTGTTTCCAGAGCCATTGCAGGATTTTTTTTCTTTTTATTATTTAATGTTATTGAAAATAGGAATTTGATGAGTGAAGATATAGGAAAATATATTTGACGTTTCTTTCGCATATGCTGCCAGTATGACCCTGCCTGTTTCAGACCTGTTGAATTGTGAATTTTATCTCTTTTTTTTTTTTATCATGATTTGAAAAGAATTAAACCTTTGTGTGTTCATGTTCTGTGATTACTGATGCAATATGACTGAAACAACAATGAAAGTAATGAAGTTGAGATCATGTATTTATTTCATTGTACAGCCCCCGTGGTGTGTCTACACCAAATGCCAAAGTTTCCATAAATGAAGTGAACTTAAATTGTTATTTTAATAATACAGTTTTCTTAGGAATACTAACCAATTTACTTGGGTGTCCATGTATTTCATTAAGTCATTTGTACACATTAATTTAGTGACTGCATAGGACATGATAGGAACAAGAATACCCTCAAAATTATAAACAAACATTTTAATCTCAGAAATTGATTTTTCTTTCTTTTTCTTATTATTATTTTAGCATAAGTGATTCGTCAGTAACCATTTAACTTGTGTAACTTGTGTTTTTTGCATTTGCAGTTTACACATTTATTAGCAGCAGAGACTAATTTATTTATTTATTTATTTTTTTTTACCAAGCCCTATTCGGGGTTCCCCCAGTTATTAAAAAAACGTGCAAATATTAGAGAATTTCAAAACTAAAAAAAAAAAAAAAGCATTTGACTTTTTTTTTCCTTTTTTTTTTCTTCTTTTTTATTTTATTTGTATTTTATTTATTTTTATTCTCAGAAAATTCCATTGGCTAGAAATAGCTCATTTTGAGTGCTGTCTTATAAAGTGCATATTAAAAAAAAATATGTCTGGTATTTGGCCTTCATTGAAAAAGTCATTGGTCTTTTGTGTGGGAACCCCGTCTATTGCATCCTTTTTCAAATCTCAGGCATAGCATTTTAATAAATTGGTCTTATGCTTGCATGTATAACAATCATTAATTTACATCTCAATATGTTTAGCTGAACTCATCAGGAAATAGTGTCCTTTTTTAAGTTTCACATGGATCTCTTTTGTTTGTAATTTGTGTGTTATGTTTTATTAGCTTGGTTGTGATTGACGTCAAAAGACCACAGCTAGTATAATGCGGCAAGTGTACGAAAAACAATTTCATATTCTTGTTCACATGCACCTTTAAAGTGGCACAACATGGGGACTGTTTGTACCAATAAAGATAAAAAAGTGCATGAATAGCATAGCTCTGTGGAAATATGTGTCTTCGGGCAAAGTTCAAAAATTGCCTTTGTGCCTATCAAATAAAAAATAGTATTTTTTGCAGCTCCTGGTGTAATAAAGGTTTTCAGTAGACCTCAAGAACTGCAGTGGTCTACTCAAGCTCTGGAATACTATAGTGCTCTCCATTATGATATGCTTTTGTTCACAAATAAATGAACTGATGTCATGTTTACATTCTACCTTTATGGTTATCTGGACAAAGACACATTGTTATATAGTCGTACATGCATAACTCAATAATTTATGTCATTATAATCATTTGATCTTATTTATGCACTGAAATTATAAGTGAAAATACTATGTGTACATTTATTCTTTTTGTTAATTACTAAAAATGATCTGTCATTTCTTTTTCTGATTGTTTTATATATATATATATATAAACATTTAATTTAATATTAGTATAATAGCCCTGTATTGTTTTACGGCGGATGTGTGGTGCTGAAAGCACTTTAGTGAGCCTTTGGTGAGACTGGATATTTCCCTGTGGAATAAATTGATCAATCTTGTTTAAGGGCATGAAACTGTTGAATCTCAAATGGACAAATGAAGTCTGAACCCTCACATCAACGTTTGTACACTGACTAGATGTTTTGTTTGGTAGAACGGCAGGAATATTTCCATGGCATTCATTTTCTGGACGATATGATGTTATCTCTTTGGTGTCCTAACGCTTGCTGTTCAATATGCTGAAATATAACAAGCCTTGGTTAGCAGTGATGTCTCAATATACGTCCATTTTTGAAAAGCTGACTTGAACTTTGTATCAAGCTAAACTTAAGAGATTAACACAAAAAGACAGAATTCTGCAAATGAAAACTATAACTCGAATGTTATCACATTCAGATGGTTTCCAAATTAATAATGTATTCTAAATGTCAGCCATGGTTTCCTGGGTAGACTCAAAGCCCTGAACTGTTTTATAGTGATTTTTCATGAAAATCAAATAAACTAAAGTTGTTGTAATGGGCATTCGTCACGGAAAAGTGAACAAACTCAAAACCGATCAATGAACACTCTGGTTTAAGCAAATCTGATGCTTACTGACCTGTATAGTGTGTAGTATTTGGAGATATAATGTCTGTTCAACGCTGACCTTATAGTTCTCTAAACAAATGACCACTTTTGAATATAGATACATGAACTTGATAATTACTCTGTTGATATTGAGTGTATATTTGGCAAATTTTCATTAATAAAATCTACATTTAATACCAGGTTTTGTTGCTTGTGCTTATTTTATGGGATGTTCTATGCATTTAAACTTGGGGAATTCATAAGTCACACACAGTCGTAGGTTGATTTTCAACCACTTGAAGGAATAGTTCAACCAAAAAGGAAAATTTATTCACCCCAGGCCATCCAAGATGTAGAGTTTGTTTCAATATCTTCTTTAATCCACTCAACCCCAGTCCCTCAGTTAATATCTTGTGAGGCGAAAAGCTGCATGTTTGTAAGAAACAAATCCAGCAAGGCGTTTTAACTTTAAACCATTGCTTTTGGGTAAAGGCAGGTCGTGATAATCCCTTAATACGGCGTCCTCCAGTGAAAAAGCCTACCCCGTTGTCATCTCGCATCAAAATCCACCAAAACATTAATTTGGAACTGTTTTCTCTTGTAAACGTTGTTTGATCTGTGCATACACTTTTAAAAATAAAGGTGCTTCAAAAGGTTCTTCAAGCGATGCCATAGAAGAACCATTTTTGGTTCCACAAAGAACCATTCAGTCAAATGTTCTTTAAAGAACCATCTCTTTATTACTTTTTTATAATCTGAAGAACCTTTTTTTTGCCACAAAGAACCTTTTGTGAAGTAGAAAGGTTCTTCAGATGTTAAAGGTCTTTATGGAACCATTTAGACAAAAAGGTTCTTCTATGGCATCGTGAAGCACCTTTATTTTTAAGAGTGTATTTATCTCCTGAATCAGAAAAGACTACTTTTTACTAGAGAAAAAATATTATACGAGCAGACTCGTATCTTTGTTTTGAACTTGATGATGGATTTGTTTCTTCCAAACACACAGCTTTTCACTTCACAAGACATTAATTGATGGACTGGATTCATGTGGATTATTATGTTTTTAGCAGCTGTTTGGACTCTAATTCTGTTCTGAAGGCACCCATTTACTGCAGAGGATCCATTGGTCAGCAAGTGAAATAATGATACATTTCTCCAAATCGGTGTTCTCTGATGAAGAAACAAACTCATCTTACATCTCGGATGTCCTGAGGGTGAGTAAATGTATTCTAATTTTTGATGAAACTATTCTTTAATATAAAACTTGGGGGGAGGGAACAAAAAAAAAAAAAAAAAACCCCCCCCGAAAACCACTTCACCATAGCATGTAATGTCATTATTAGTTAGTGGTGTTTGGCAAGGCAAATTTAATTTGTTATTTAAATAGAATCACTGTTCAATTAAGCCATTGTAATGTCTTGGTAATGAGCTCATCTTTATGGAGAAAGCGTTGAACTGGTCTAGAACTCATGCTTGTATCTACCATATGCTGCCAGCATCAAATTGATCTGTGTGTGTGTAGGTGATGTGATATGCACAGACACACACACACAACACACAGTCTGGTCAGCTATCTTGTGGGGACTCTCCATAGGCGTAAATGGTTTTTATACTGTACAAACCATATATTCTATCACCCTACACCAACACTACACCTAAACCTACCCCTCACACAAAACTTTCATTTTTAGATTTTCAAAAAACTTAATTCTGTACGATTTATAAGCTTTTGTACTCGTGGGGACCACAATTTAGGTCCTCACCGTGACATGAGTCCCCATGAGTCTGTGTGTAGTCAGGTTTAAGTCCCCACCAGGATATATAAACCAGTACACACACACACACAGACACAGAATGAGCACACAGAGACTCATCATTCGGGGTTTTTAATGTCCATTATGCCAGACCTTTGCTTAAAACCGCTTGTCTCTTCTCGTCTGCACGTGGCCAGGTGGACCCGAGTGCCATATAAATATTCATGAGTGGCTGATGTGAAGTTGAATGTTATTGCACAGGGATCGAGATGTCTTTTGACACGTCATGTCATATTATGTCTTTGCAAGCCTACTACTGTACTGTGTATTTGCACTGAACTAGCTTACTATATCCACCTACCATTTTTAGAGCCTAATTTCATTTCGTGTTGTAGCGTCTCGACCAATCTGACACACTAATTTTTATTTGATTTAACAAATCAATTATTCATTAGATTAACAAATCGTCACAGTCCCCTCACTCAATAAACTGGATGCCAGGATTTCTGCTGAACACCATCCCCCCTTGGTCCCCATGACCACTAATCAGATAGCACTGGTTTTATGCCCCCCCAGGAATTCGTATATACCCACTCTTTGTCCCCATAGGAGGGGCAGAGCAGAAATTGACTTTTCTACTTATTAATTCATAGGAAACCCTTTCTTTGATTGAATACACATATCCTTCAGGTCATTGTGTATACCATTACTGTTCTTGTATATTGTCTGTTGTAGTGTATGCTGTTTTATGCATGTTATGATAGACCACTAGTTAATATAACCTCACCTATATCATGTTTGGTCTCTATGAATTCATCTTCGGATGATCTAACTGAGAGTGCATATTACATGCTGATACCTATGCAACATATTGATGTCCTAAGAATCTTTACTAATTTGTGCATCAACACCCAAGCGAATTACATATGCGAAATACCATGCTTAGAGACAAAGGGTCGTAAAATCCTCCAGTAATTGCCACCTCCCGCTTGGAATTTCCTTCTTTCTCATTGGACAAGCCCATCTTTAGAGGCATGAATCTTTGCAGGCTTTAAAGGTCACACTTCATGTGACCCGCCCCAGTCGGTGGTTCGGTCGGATGCTAAGATGAAGATGTGAGAAAACGCTTCAGGATACCAAAGCATTGTGCCAGGCCTTTCTTCGGCCTTGTCCTTTCCATTCTTCAAGTTACTCTGACGCAAACTGGTTCTTTCTCAATCAACCAACTTCAGCAAGATCTTGGGCCTTAAGATTGCAACAGGAATCTATTTTCAGACAGACGAGAATTGCAAGTATCAAACTTAGTCTTATTAAATAATACATTAAGTATCAGTTACACCTTTTTACAAAGGTGTGTTTGAACTAAGAATCTGACGTATCCCTAAAGGTGTAGATCTGCTGAATATGCAAATGGTTTCATAAATTTCATTCCCTATGTCTCTTTCTGTAGTAGTTAAACTTTAACCCTTTTCCTAACAACTGTATGTGTGTTTGTGTATGTGTATGTTAGACCAGTTTATGTGTTTATGTAGGATGTTAGACCAGTTTATGTGTTTATGTAGTATGTTAGACTAGTTTAAGTGTTTATGTAGTTAATAAAACCTTACTTGTATCACACTTGACGTGTTCATTGTTTGGTTATAACCGGAGTCACTAATCATGCAGACTTACGCTACAAGCTTTTGTAGAATTGTACAGTAAGAAAGTTATTTCCCTTAACCAGGAAATTAACGTTCTTAGAATTGACAAGACAGTTGACCCTGAGAGGTCAGCTAAATATCTACAGCGGATCTAAAATATTCATAATTAATCATAACTAGTTATGGTTAATTATTCATATTTCCCATGAGCTGATTCGTTACACTGTTTTGTTCACAACGTAGTTTTAGGATATGAACAATAAAAAACAAAACAAAAAAAGGCTTTATTAATGCAAACCTTCATTAAAATTTATGTGTGATGTATTTGTATTTAATTATCTGGAATGGTAATGCATTATAGGAACACTTTGATCTACTAAAATCTAAAATATCTAAAACTAATACTGACATGTAAATAAAAACTATAAACGAATAAAAATGACAATTACGAGCGAAAACAAAAACTATAAAAAAAAATCAAAATATTAATGAAAACCATAATAGTATGCCAATTACATTAAAATAACACTGCTATGCAGTGACATGGTTTGTAAGGGACACACACTCTTGAAAACTAATAGCCTAATTGGCATGACTGTTTATTGACAACAACTGACAATCATTTCTAGTGCAAGTAAGTTTCTGACACGAAATCTGCCTTTTTTAGAATTTTCACAAACCTATGATTAAAATCTCCAACACCGAACTCACTGTTAAGACGGCAACGTTTTTTTCTTCTTATTATTTATTGTTAATATTTCCCTCAATGGGGAATCTATTTACATGCATTTAGAAATCGGCGTCTCTTGGGATTTTGGTCTCATTTTTCAGCAGGATGCTCCAAAGCAATGAATCCGGTTCGATCCGGGTATCCACGCACACTAGCGCATGCTACGTAACATAACAATTCTTCCTTCTGAAGCCGACCGGCACCGCAATTCGGGAGTTACCGTTTCCTGCCCCTTTTTTAGGTATAAGTGTCCTCTTCGTGAAAAAGTATAAACGGCATTCAAACTCCCGCGCATAGATGGGTTTAGTTATTGAGGTTTCGATATTGTTGGGGGGGGGGGGGTTATCTACCATAATCTTGCCCAATTCTGTTCCTGAATATTTACCTTCCTGCTTTTAAAGTTCAGCTCCAGTCCTGATCAAACAACTGAACCAACTAATCAAGATCTTCAGGAGCTCTTAATAATTACAGACAGGTGTGTTTGATCAGGGCTGGAACTGAACTCTTCAGGTAGGTAGATGTCCGGGAAAAGGATTGGGCACGCTCGTCTCTAAAGCTTATGTGTTTTTCATTAGAATGTAATATTCTTGTTCGGGGTGCAATTACCAACTATGGTTGCCAAAACAAGCCCCCCAAAAAACCCAACCTCAGGTTGCAATTACACAACACAGATGTCAGCGATCTTGGTCAGTTAGTTGCGTTTTACATGAAACATTATTATTGGAAGGTTGGCATGTCATGACTTTTGCAGACTTTGTACTTTTTTTTATGCATTTGGAGTTGTGTCTTCAGCGATCTTGGTCCGATGAGGTAAGCTTAATTTTGCATTTAGAGTTGAGATAACACAATGTGTCATGGACCACAACGCGGTGGTCTCAGTCAGATGGTACTTTTACAAGATACACCTTTCCTCATTGTTCATTCGTTTGTGAAGCCATGATGCATCGACCTTCCTATAGTACTGTTTATGCATAGACTGCATAGTTTGGGCAATATTGTGACGATTGGGCAGAGTCGGCGGTCCAGGACATGCTCGAATATCTTCACCGTGTGGCCCAGCTGATAGATTGGCAGGTATTTTTGGAGCAGCCGTGACATTGCCCTTCTTCTTCCATATCAGCACCGTGATGCTGTCAGCCAAGTCCTACATGGCCTACCAGAGTCCACAATCGTATAGAAGAGCATCACAAGCATCTCTGCCTCTTGCATTCCCATAAGTTTCCACACATTGGCATGGAGATCTTCTGGTCCAGTCGCTTTGCCCATCTTCATTTTGCTGATTGCAACCATAACTTCAGCTGCCGTGATTTGCGGGACCGGACGTAGATGCGCCACTGCACTTGGTATCGGTGGATGCTGGCGTTCTTCATTGCAAATGGTATTCATCATTGCAAACACAGGCGAAGTGCTCCTTCCACTGGTGAAGGATGTCCGGTGGATTTTTCAAGAGCTGCCTGTTTGTCATGCCTGATATTTAATGCATTGATGGCAGTGCAGTGCAAGGACTCACAGGACGTTATTGCCCGTCTCGATCTTGACCGACCTCCCACACACTTGGTCAATGATGTCTCCACAGCTGGTGTTATCGTGGTACTTCTGGCTCACAGCCACCACCACCTGAGTCCTGTGTCCTGTCTTAAACGTCTATCCCCGGTGCTACGTGTGTGTTCCTTGTTGTTTTGCTTATTAAAGACTGTTCGTTGTAAATGCTCCTTCACTCCTTGTTCCTACACAGCAGGCACCCCGTGACAAATCGCAGACAGATTTTTTAATTTATTTATTTTTTGTCATTTGTCATCCAGTACATCCAGACAAGAGTCAACAAGTTGCATGTGTTTTAAATGTTTAATTTTATTTTACAGTCGAGTAATTACAATATCTTGCATGTAGACCAAAGCAATGGTTAGAATTTTTTTTTTTTCTTTCTTTTTTCTTTTTTTTTATGGAAGCCCGTTTCCGCCATTGAATAAAAAATAAAAAAAGGTAATTGCGACTTTTTAATCTCACAATTCTGACTTCTTTTCTCAGAATTCCGAGTTTATATCTCTCAATTATGACTTTTTAACTTGCAATTGCGAGTTTGTATCGCAATTCTGAGAAAAAAAGTCAGAATTGTGAGAGAAAAAGTCGCAATTACCTCTTTTATTTTTTATTCAGTGGCGGAAACGGGCTTCCATAATTTTAGGTTTAAAATTTTTACTGATTAAATGTTTCTAAAAATCCAATAAATAACATTTAATACATTGGCGAAGATAGCCTTTTTAACTTTAGATAGTATTTTATATATTTTTTTAATAATTTTTTTTTATGCCCAGCTATAAGCATAACAATTTTTTCCCTCTGGGAGTTAACAGTTGAAATATTTGGCAGATTTTTGTACAGAAATTGACTTTCCAAAAAAAAAAAATCTACCCTGGGAAATATTTATCTGGAGTAAAAAGCATGAGCGCTCTTCTGTCAAAGCAAAACCAGGACTGTAAATGATCAGAAATATCATAATGTCCTCTTGGTGGAGCCAAAAACTTTCACAACGTGAATAAGCACAATATATTTCGAGGCATCCAAATGCTGTATACAGTCTTAATGAACAGTGTGGCAAGTAAATGTAGCCTCACATTCACCAGAAGAATGAATATTTCAGAAGTAGATTTGTCTCTTGGAAAACCTAATGTGCAATGAAGAGAATTCATCCTTCCGTGGGGTCCTGTCCAGGCGTGAATGAGGTATGAGGAATGGGAACTCAGAGGGTGTTGTTGGAACCTCTCTTAATAACCGAGCTTCATAATTTACTCACTGTGCCCCTGGGGCTAAAAGAGTGACGTCTTACAAATACGGCTGCCAGTAAACTGACAGCTCAGATGTAATGATTCTGGGTGATTGAATTTTGGGATCCAAAACTGTGGAGCCCGTCTGGCGCATCTCTCGCAAGGGAAGGTGTGCAGGCTATTCAGACCGCACTTGAATATGGAGTGACTATGTTGCAATGACATTTCTCAAAAGCATCTCATGCTCTCCGACTCGAAGAGTAGGAAAGATGCATAATTATATTCCTTTTATAAATTATTCATCAATGCAAACCACCAGTTTTTTTAATATTATTATTATGGCTCAGAAACGTACTCTTTCAGAGCTCAAGAGACATTACTGAGTTCTCATTTGTTTCATTTATTTGTCATCTTGGTCTCAGATGTTTCTCCTAAACGTAAGTCCCGACATTTATGTGGACACAAGCTCAAATCATTTGCTTTTGGAAGAATTTGTTGAGAAATATTTGAGTTCAAAAAGAAATCTCTTATGATTGCAGACTTTGAAATCCGAGCACAGTTTGAGACATTGTTGAGATCCCTTCTGAAACGAAAGGAGACACTTGAGACTACTGTTATTTATTTATATTTTTGCAGATGAGAATCAGAAAGGTAAACTAGAAGAGTTCATCAAAAGTCTCCAGTGAGATGTTCGATCTCATTTGGGCTTTTTCTTTCCCCTGGGCAGTGCCAGTATAAGGGTTGTTGTAAACTGAGCAACTGAATGTTCAATTGCACTTGTATTTCCGTTGTGACTAGGAGTCTTAACAGAGCCATAAATAATGCAAGCTTGTACGTTCAGAGTATTTAGATGGCCTTCAAGGCAGTAAGCACACTGCTTCCCTGGTGGTTATCAGAAAAAGCCTTGCAGGCTTTAGAGATGTTGTCTACTATGTTTAGTAAATAAAACGGACGTTTCCTGAGTTTTAACTGCCATCTCTCCCAGAAGATAATGTGGAAAAGTATTCCCTCAAGATAAGTTGATAAGTAAAGTTTGGACATAGTGTTCAAAGTCACTATGCATTTTTATACAATAATAATTGAGGACGTTTTTAAGCGTATATTAATGAAATTTCCCAAGAGAAATCTGAGGGATAATTACGGTAAGTAGGCTGTTTGGTTCAGAACCACCGCAATGACTAAAACTCTGAGTAATGCAGAGGATGCTTATTTTGTGTTGGTGCATTGTAGCAGAAACAACAGGCTTGACAAACGTCATGTCACCACGCAAACATCCCCAAAATTTTGTATTATTTTTTTAAACGACCTATTGTTGCGGTTCTCTTTCGTTGACTGATATGTCTATACCAGTGGTCATGAATTGTGTTACTAAAGTTTGGACAGCATGCTTGAGTCATGCTTTTAGTATACACACTGGGGGAAAAAATGGTAAAAAATGGCTAAATGACCTGGTTTTATTAAAGTAAAAATATCCACATCACTGAACCAACCTATAGACATCAAGTTATACCAACAAAACTAAATTGTATGGGTGAAATCAGGTAGAAATATATTTTTAAGGTAACAATTGTATGGTTTCCACTGCATCATTCATATATGTGGGTTTGCTGATAATGGCAACAAGCCTTAAGATGTCTCAACATTCTGGGTTTTTATTATAAAGCTCATTTCCCAGAGGTAACTTAATATTGTTGAATAATTACATGACATTTTAATAAAATTGTGTCTTAAATGTGTAGTACATCTGCTAAATAAGGCAATTAAGCACTCAGTAAAGCAACTCCTACTTGAGCAAGACCCCAAAAACTGAAAACTCTGTGTCCAAATTTAGCACAGTAACCACTTATAAACTGATTATCCTCATTATTATTGAATCATATTTCTGTAGAGACCAGCACAGCATTGGCTCTGACTCCATCTGTGCTCCCCAAGGCTTTTGCTCCATGACTCAACCCTTGCCACAATCACCTCCCTCATCAAATATAGATGAGGAAAACAAGGCAGTGGTAAGTCTGCAGCTCAAAATCCGCTCACATGGTGAGTCTTTGAGAAGAAATTTTGCCGGAGAGATATTAGACCGCAACAAACGCACGGCACAAATTGAACGTCAGTGTTTGTTTGATGTATACAGTATGTGCTTGACTTTGGAATGCGTCATTAAAATTAGCAAAATACGAACAAAAGTTCAGACATCAGTCACAAAAAATAAGATGGAGCATCAAAACCTTATAGCTCTTATCTGGCCAAGGGAGTAAAACGTTTATCAAGGCCAAAAGAGTTCTCTTATTTAATTTGAAATTTCGTCAATCTCTTTCCAGAGGGATGCCAAACTCAAATACAGAAAAAGAAAGAAAAAAAAAGTGTTATGTCATGAAACTCAGCTGCAGAGTATTGATCTTAAACTCGAACTGTTGGTGAGTAAACCCATCCAACATGGTTCTGTTCCTGGATGTAGACAAACTGCGCTTCCAATACCTGTGCGTATCCTTCCAAAACATCAAACTATTAGAAATGCAAGGCTGAAATGTATATTTAATGACGTGCATGAGCCACTGAATGAGATTATTTTCATTTCTTCATTTCATTTCACAACCGACTCTTTTCTTAATTATTCTCAACATGCTGCTGATTTTTCTAAATATTCTTGTATTGAAACTTCTGCAGTGCCAAGTATTTTCTCCATGGAGGCAATAGTTGTGGTGGTTGCACTGGTTTTAATCTGACTGACTAAAACATATTCAGCTCTATTACAGCGCTGGACACCTCAAGCATCAAAACACACATTATATAAGCTGTGCAATGAAGTTTCCCAATCATATCAGCGGCCATTTATTTTCTGAAAGACGTAATGTTCTATTGAAATGCAGTGTTTATGACAGAGAGTGAAAACGAGAATGCAAGAATTACAATTTTTTACACATTTTTGAACTTTTTTTGCTCCAAAACTGTTAACTCCATAAGTCGAGTATGGGCAAAGCCGCTTAAAAGGGAAGTCGGTTCGCATTGCGGACATCTTGGAGCTATCTAGTTGTAGAGAAATAGGCAATGAGGAAAAAAAACTAAGGGGCCATTTACACAACACCATTTTTAGCTAAAAATGGAAATCTTTTTATACAGTTTGGCAATTCATTATTTACACAACAATGGCATTTTGGGAGCCTGAAAACACAAACGTTGTGTGCAGTCTATAGGCATGCACAAGTTGACATCGCCAGCTACTGGCCGGGCATGCATAATACAGCATTTTTATGTTTCACAGATCCATGTGAACGGGGATTGTTTGGCAATGTTGTTGTCTACTCAAAGCTTTTCAAAAATGCTAATGGAAACCTTTCCTGTTCTGTAGTACATCGTTGTCTTGTAAATGTACCCTTAATTATATTTAATACAACATTTCAATAACATATTTCAGATTAGCATTTTCCAGTTTGTTCCACTTAATGCACACAATCCAAAGACATGCATGTTAGGTGAATTGGTGAGATGTGTATGTGTGCGTGTTAGTTAGTTAATGTGTGCTTATGCTTTGTAAAGCACCTAGAGCACTGAAAGCACTATAAATAGTAAACTTTGTATTGCACATATGACATTTCTCAGTGCTATTTATTTCTTTACGTGTAAAAGTTTTAATTAGCAAAACTGCACATTTAAATCCTTGAAGCCTGCGCACACCCTGGACAGTAACTAATAAAGATAACTATAACTATAATACCATCCACACCAATACACGATAACATTGTGTTTATTATAAAACTTAAAAGTTGACTGGATTCTAATTGGCTGTCAATGTTGTTATCATGTGGTTTTGTTATCGCTATAGCTGTGGTGTGAACTTGCCTATTCTCATAAAACTAGAATGGTTATTAAAACCTTATAGTTATCATCCTTGGTGTGAACAGGCCTTTGCAATAGCAGCTGCTATATTGAGAATTATTATATCTCCTACTCAGCTGAGTCACCTTAATATCTTATGCATGTCAGTCCAACATTTTCGTCTGTGTTCACGTAAAACATTTGCTTGAACAAGGGTTTTAATTTCCTACAAAAAAATAAAAAATAATTATCCTACTTGCGTCACTAAGAGGAAGGCCAAAGCTGTTTTTCATAAATGTGACTGCAACCCACTAGTGCTTCATCATCATGGAATGTTTTTGAAACGAGGCTGTTCACGACCGACTTGAGACAGCCAGTTGTGTTCCTAAAAATGCCTGAATCTTGGTTATCACCGGTGGAATTGGGCTTCCTGAGAAGTCCATAAATAATGTGTCTTTTATACCACCTGAAGATGACCAAGTGATGTGATGAAGAAATATATCAAAATAACATTTACTTTCACTTGTAATAATGCACTACGCTATGCCAGGTTTAAATGGCCTTCATTGTGGAAAGGAAAAGCTCTATAAGACCACTGTATTTCTCACATGTCCCTGTCTGTCTCTGTCAGCAAGGGTGACAGACCAGTCAATGACCAGGTCTTACCTCGCTGTTGAGGTGATTTTTCACCAGGAACGCTGCTAGCAATAAAGAGTTCTAATTCAGTCTGGGATTTCATAGCAACTTCAAATGCATTGAGTCCTGTCAGAGTAGCCATCCTTTTGGGACATCCAAGCAAGCGCTATACTGTATAATTCGACAGAGTGCTGTGTTCCGATTTCCCAATGGTTCGTAATGTCTGAAGCTATCCTGAGAGAGATTTCTGTGTGCACATATCTGGAAAATGTGCTGCAGTCTCTAGAAAGATTACAGAGGGGTTTAATTTGCGGATGCTTGACAAAGTCAGAGTTTGTCATAAAGTGGCACTTTATTCAAATGCCATAAATTCATTCATTGAACTTCAGTGATTGGCTCCATAGAGGGCTTGTGAATTAAATATACATTAAACAGCATGCGTTAACACAATTTTCTTAGCTGCATGGCCTCATTGTGAGTTTTTTTCATCAGTCTAATTCATGATTTCATTTTTTTTTCTTTTTCATCCCAATGCATTCAGACACTCGTCTTTTCATATGCGGGAAGATTTGATTTCCTTGAGTGGAAAAAAGAAGCGTGACATTTTCAAATAAATTGCATTTAAAATTTCCATAGATGAACTGAATGTCATTGTAGGCCGATCAAGAATCAATAAGCCATTTTTATGTGTGCCACTCTCTCTTGCAATCTATTTTCATCTCAACTGCTGGAGATTGTCTGTAAAGTTCAAGGCCCGATCTCGAGTATCGCTGCTCCGCAAGACAAACACTGAGAGTGACGCTCACCGCACTGCCGATTGGCCCTGTCGCCTAAAGAGGTTTTTGTTGCAATGCTAGCAGACTGATGTAAAAAACTGGATCTTGAGGTATATTAAAACCAATCAATTCAGTGACCTTTCAGGTTCTGCTATATGGAATCCCGGTTGGAAATCCTATTTTTATCGATGAACTTGGTGATGTGGTGAAGTTTCTGACCCGCTTTAATAATGAATGATGACTCAAACTACAAATCAGGCCCCAACAGGCTTCAGTTGGCAGCACAATTGAGCCCAATTAGCGCAAACCTCAAAGGAGTTTGAAAAACTAGTGAATTTACAGCTATTCTGACCAGCTTCTCCCCACAGGCTTTAATTCACAAGGGTGAACTGAAAATTGTGCTGCAAGCATTTGAATCAATGTGCGAAATATAGCAAAGAAACATTAATGTCTAAAGTTATAAGGTTTTTACGGA
This sequence comes from Sinocyclocheilus anophthalmus, assembly GCA_018155175.1. Classification (NCBI taxonomy): domain Eukaryota; kingdom Metazoa; phylum Chordata; class Actinopteri; order Cypriniformes; family Cyprinidae; genus Sinocyclocheilus; species Sinocyclocheilus anophthalmus. The sequence goes on along the minus strand of JADLZN010010704.1, from coordinate 44,803 downwards.
GCCCCGAACATGACATAAAAATAAATAAATTGTGCACACGATTTTACTATTTCGTTCCCTCGATGTACTAAAATGTGCACATCACGATTACTATTTCATTCCCTCGATTTGCTAATTCGTTCTCTCGATTTATAAATCGTGTGCACGATTTAGCAAATCGAGGGAACAAATTAGTAAATCGTGCGCACAATTTTTAAATCGAGGGAATGAAATAGTAAATCGTGCACATGATTTAGTCTACTATTTTTCCTGCATGCCATGTGCAGGGCTCCGTAGGCTTTTTATCTGGCTGAGATGGAAAAATGTGTTCTATAGATGCATTACATGCAGGGACGAGGGAAGTAGGGGTGCTGAGGGGGCTGCAGCACCCCCTGTTTTCACATGGTTGCAAATGCAACGCCAAGTTTGTTCATTTAAATTGATTCAGTTTTAGCATTTAATAATTTATTTGTAATGATCTCTGAAATGTAAATTGTACGTGGGCTATAATAAACGCATGTTTATCTTTATAAACATGATTAATTTTACTTGTGATGTTTTCTATATGGGATGATTAGCCTAATCCTCATGAACACATGACGCTGGCGCGTGGTATCAGACATGAACTATACAGTTTGTTTAGTACCCCAACCGAAAACATCTTCCAACGTAAATTAACAATTAATAAAACAACAGGATCCTCATCAGTTACCACAGCAGGGCTTTCCTCTTCCACCATGGGCCTGTGATGATACATTACATAACTAAACTAAACCAGCAAATCACCTTATCATCTGTTCTCTGTCCATCTTTGACAGATGAATCTGGCCAATTGTCAATTATTAGCTCAAGAGTCTAAAAACACAATCGATTGACACTTTTCTCTTGAATGTTATGCATTAAGCCTTGATCCACATGCTTTGTAGCCTTCAATCTTAAGAAAAGTCTCTTGAGTTAGGCCTGACTTTTACATAGTGGCGTGTCTTTAGGTCGACTGCCCTTCACAAACAAGGCCATGGTTTCCCGTTATTACTATTGATTCGTGGACAATATGCGTGGTAGCTAAAGGCAAGAATGAGACTGTGTCTGCTTTGCAGGCTTCGGTGTGTATCAGTATCAATGTCTGAAGGTCTCATCTCCCATCCCTGAGGACAAGATGATGAAACTGAATTTGACAGTCTCTCAAAGCGTTATAAAATCTAAGTTGTGTGCGAAGAATGCGCTATGCGGGTGTTCTCATATAAAAGATGCAAAAGTAAGACTTTGGGCTCTGTTCCGAAACTCAATGAGTTTGCTGTCTACTGCCTACATCTTAAATGAAATAGAGCCTGATAAGTGACACTCTACAGGCATCAGACAAATTCAGCAGACTCATCTCACAACTGTGGGGTTTGCATGTTGTAATAATCAAACACAATATTCTAATGAGCAAGAAATACACAACACAAAATATTAGGTAAAACGTTTTTTTTTTTTAAAGGAATAGACTGGGTAATAAAAAATAAATACATACGTAATTGTTCCCCATTTCTCAAAAAAAGAAAAAAAAGGGGGGTTCCAGTGAGAGACAATGGAGGTAAATGGGGCCAATCAGTGATTGTTAAAAATATAGTAAAAAAAACAACAAACCAAAACAAAAAAAAAATCAAAATGCATGTTAACATTAATTTAGTTTGAGAAAATTTCTTACTTACCAATTTCTTTTTAGTTATGTTTATTTATTTTAAAACCTGTTTTATTATTTTATATCCTATTTTAATTTTATTGCAATGACAATGCAATACTATAAACCCTAAAACTGTAAAAGCTGTTTAAATCATAATTTATCAAATAAGTTTAACAGAAGAATTAGTGATCTTATACAATTTCATTCCCAAATGACAAATTAATTTTTTTTTTAAATCTACAAAAATTGGCCATGTTTACTTACACACACACACACACACACACACACCAACTAACTTTGTTTTATTTTAGCTAAGCATCATTTCTCATTTTTCATTTAGTTTTACCCTGATTTACTAAAATAACTAACTAAAATTATAAAAAAAATATCTTGATATATTTTAAAATACTCAAAATAATACAAATGATAACAATAAAATTAAAACATTCAAAATGTGAATAAAAACTAATAGTATATCAATTATACTAACACTGGCTTCCACTGAAATTGTCTTAATGTAACCTTTTACCTTTTTTTTTGGTAATGCATTTTATGCAAAAAAAAAAAATGCTGTTCATTAAGCGTAACTTTTATTAAACCAAGAATATTCCTTTACCTGTTTTTATAGTTTGTTTTTAAAAAGGCTGATAAGGCTCCAGATTAGGGCTATGTCATGTCCTGGAACCTAAAGTGTTTGAATTGCAGCCGTGGCATTTCTAAGACCGTGGTGAAGCCCATTTACTCTGGTATAAGATCAGTTGTACCTTTTCCTCACTGTACTTTGTAGCCAGGGTCGCCTATGGTTCGCATTCTGCCCAAAGCGTACACCCACTACAAATGTGCAAATGAATCACAGCTCTGCTGTACGCCGCTGGAAATATAACCATTTCATTATGAGCAGGCTGTTTGAGCATCGCACAAAGAAAAAGAAAAGTATCATCTGCATCATGTGTGCAATGGCAGTCGGCCCTACAGCTGTCACAGGCACAATAGATAGGCGTGATGAACAGCGTTACATTCTAGCCACACAATCAGCGTGTGGGCTGTATTTCACCACACACACAACACGTCAAATCCCCCTGCTCATGGTGACATTTTATATATCCCCTACATTTTAACAAGACTTTCTTTCATTGTCTATGCTTCCCATTCTCCACGTTGTCTCTTTTTTTCTTCTTCACGTAGTGAATGTTTGTGAATGCTAAAGTTAATCATAAAGTACACTTTGTACGTGTCCCATTTGTTAGAACTGTTAGACAAACTATCTAACAAAAAATTTGTTTAAACTTTTTTTGAAAAGTTAATACCTTAACTTGAAAGTTGAATTTTTAAACAAAAATGTCTTTCTAAAAATAAATGCATGTCTTTAATCCCTTAAAATTGTGATTTTGACTTAAAAAGGTCTTTGACTTGTTGCCTGTATCCAAAATTTAAAATGATAATTTTATACAGTACAACCCCAAATCAGAAGGAGTTGGGATGTTTTGTAAAATGCAATGAAATCAATAATCTGAGATTTGTTAATTCTCTTTAACTTGTATTTAATTGACAAAAATACAACGAAAAGTGTACTTAAAAAAAACAAAAAACGTATTTTGTAAATATAAACAAATTTGGATTATGATCAACATAATCCAAAAAACAAACACCAAAAAAGTTGGGACAGAGGCAAAATAAAAGTGAATAGGTTATACAATATCTAAATTGAAAGGAGGATTCTCCGTCTTTGCAAGTAAAGCTGGATTATGGCTCATCACTTTGTGGCAAATTTCATGAGAGAAGTGTCAGACAAATCAAAAATCACATTTCGCAATGCAAAATTGTGAATAATTTAGGTCTTTCACCAACTACCACACATAATATTACAGCGTGCTAGACACAGAGTGAATGTGCTGTCCAAACTCGGTCCTGGAGGGCCGGTGTCCTGATGAGTTTAGCTCCAACCCCAATTAAACTCATCTGAACCAGCTAATCAAGGTCTTACTTGGTATACTTGTAACTTCTAGGCAGGTGTGTTGAGGCAAGTTGAGCTAAACTCTGCAGGACACCGGCCATCCAGGACCGAGTTTGGACACCCCTGACCTAGACGCCCTGCCTGCAGGTCCTACTTCTCCTATGAAAATGTGTTGACCCCATCATGAAAAGGATAATCTAATATCGATGACCCCCAACGTTGAGCAGCTGGAGTCGTGCATCAAGCCTTACAGAAAAACCACAGATTTCAATATGGGTGGCCACTATGTTTTATTAACAAGGTTTGGGAGGAGCATGATCAGATAATCAACCAATTCGGCACAGGTGGAACTCGTTCAGATAATCAGCTTAACTAGCTCAATAGCATGTGTGTGTGTGTTGTGTGTGTGTGTGTGTATATATTATATAATAATATTATATATATAATATAGATTTTAAACATTGTAATTAAAAGGACCGTGTTAAACATGCCCGTCCCCACTTTTTTGGACGTGTTGATACAGCCTCCAAAACTAAATTAGTTTACAGTTTACAAAATACTGTACCATTAGTTGGTCAGTGAAACATTGGAAATGCAATCTTTTCTTGACGTTTGTCAATTAATCAAGGCTAAAGATAATAACAAATCAATTCTTGATTTTATCATTTTACAAACATCCACTTTTCGATTAATCATCTTACGAACTCATATATGTGCAATAAAATCCACATAAGCTATTGAATTTATATTCCTTCTTTTTTTTTAGAAAAACATTATAATTAAAAATAACTTTAAACTTTAACTTTACTACATTATTAAACATTTTAATATTACTACAATGTAAATTTACTGTGTAATATAAATTTACATTAAAGCTTAACTTATAATCTAAAAGAGCATATTATATATATATTATCTAAGATATATATTAGAATCTGCTCTTTTAAGATTATAAATTGCTTACTTAATGTAATACTTTATTATTCCACACACCACAACCACAACCACACACACACATATATATAAAAAATCTTGATAGCACACATCCTCTGTATCCAAAATTGAGAATTATAATTGTATATTTAAATCATGCATGATCATTTGAAATTTGAAACCAGCATAATCTATGGAAATTATATTCCTTCTTTGTATTAAAAATATATACTTAATAATAACTTTATACTGTACTAAAATAATTAACTACTTTTAATTATTAACCTGTGTCTCACATTTTGACATAAAAATAAAGTATGACATTGAAGTTTAATGACTTCTAATTTTAAAAGAGCAGATTGTAAAAAAAAAAACAATCTTGATAACACACATCCTCTATGAAAAATATAAATGACTTCTGTTTGGGTCTCTGAGACCGCAGATATAAAACATAACCAAATGCAATGAATTTTCTCTTGTTTGATTGGCAAACCCCTTCAGAAATGTACTTATGATAAGTCATTTCAGCAGATGGAAATCAAATGTTCCTGTTCACCTCTATCTCAGAAAGCTTTCATTCAATCTCAAATGTCAACAGCTGTCTTTTATCAGTTTATACATAGATCAGACTCCTATAGTAAAAAACCAAATCTTCCAGAACTTTGTGCAAATTTTATTTAACAGCTAGCCTGCTTTATTTATTTAATTCCCAAATATATATCTGCGAGCTAAATGTATTGTTGTGTTAGAACAATGCGTTATTGTGTATGGAAATAGACTGATGCCATTTGCATATTATTTTCATAAAGCTGACAGTTCTTCCAGCGTTTTGCAGATTGTTGGATTTTGAATGTAAATACAATTGTGTTATGCTGTGCTGATAGTCTACACACCCATAAAACTTTCTTTTGGTTTTATTGTTGAAGTTGAATTGTTTCTGCTCATGAGGACTAAAATAGGCACGATTATACAATGATGATTTTATGAATCTAATGAATTAATTGAAAAGAAATACTGCATTGTGGTGATGGCCAAACCTTAAGAAATCCATCATACCTGTCTACGTGAAATGCAATTTTTTAATAAAAAAAAAAAAGAATAAATAAATACAATGTTAGAATGATTTGTTTACATATCTACATTCATATAGTTGTCAACATATTTCTTCATGTTTCATACAATTTGTTTAATGGGAAAATAATTAGTATCCCTAGTATTATTAATAAATTAATTCATAAAAAATAATAATAAGCAATATTATTATTCCCAATCAATATTTGAATATGCATTTTTAAGGCGACTTGTACTAAAAAAAATGCACTAGTAATGAGAGTAGTAAAAGCCTTTTGAGGAATATTTTTTACATTTTAAATAAATATGGATACATTTTTGGGGGGAGAAATAAGAAGGAACGTTTACATATTTTAATAAATAAAATTATGTAACTGAATAAACATAAACATTTTCTGAATTGTCAGAAATGCCTCCCAAACATCTCTCTTATTAGCTCAAAATGTCATTTTTGAGACAAGGACTGTGGCATGATCTCAGAGAAATTCACGAAAAAAGTCTTTTAAAGGACAAAAACGGAGGCTAAATGTAAAGCTCAGATAGATTCATTCCATTTCAATGCAAGTCCGACTGTAAATAAAGATTAAAGTGTAAATAATGATGTTTGCTATCAGCGCTTAGATGACCTTTTAATTGTGCACACAATATTCATAGAGTTAATCAGTTGAAAGACCCACTAATTACACAGTAATTTCACGTTTCACTCATTTACAGAGAAGTTTAAACTCCCATGAGCATTTGTGAGATAATCCGGATAAATACACCAATGGCTTAACTCTGACAATGGGATCTCACTAGGCTTCCTGTTGCGCGGTTGTTGCATCAGCGGTGCATTGCATGCTTACACCGTGCTTCAGATATATGAGACAAGATGTTGATCAAAAACAAAAGAGCTTTTGAGTGAACCCATCTCTGCCTCCTAAGAGACTTGATCAACTACCATGATTATAGCTCAGCAGCCTTATATATTCTGCGCTGATATGATGAATTTTTCCAAGGGCATCTGGAGACGCATGAAGCAAAGACAGTTCTGAAATTTTAACAGCAGGGCTAATTTGACATCTCAGTTCATCCGAAGAGTACCTGACCTGAGAAAAAGTTTCCAGATTAGTCACCCCAGCCAAATATACGGGGGTGCCGTTCCAAGCGTGCTTGTTGATGTTGTTGTACTATCACTAACCATCTGCAGCAACTGTTGCAGTAAAGTTACATTGCAGTTCACAAAAGCTGGGGGAGTGTTTTTGTGTGTTCAAGTCACAAATGAAAGCTAATGGCTGACTGCGATTGCGTTGGCCTTTGTAGTGGAAGAAATCGCTACCATCGCTTCCATATTGTTTTTTGATTTTTTTTTTATTTAACCAGGAAATTAAAAACTCTTGAGATTTAAAATCTGATTTACAAGAGGGTCCTGGCCAAGATAGGCAGCACATTTTGTTACACATAAAACAAAATACATTCGTTTACATATACAGAAACATACACAAATCACTCAAAACATTTACAATCAGTTTCATAGCAGAATCTCAAAAATTCGTCATGTTCTTCTAAGTAAATGTCTGCAACTTTTAGAAACATTTTTTAGACAGTGTTAATAAATTGCACTGCACTATGTCAAGTTTAATTATTTTTGCCTTTAGTAATGTAACAAGGGTTGACAGTTAGTGTAGTTAGAGCTTGCCTGGTCATAACATAGCAAAGAACTTACTAGAAAAAAGGTAAACTAGTTTTAAGCTATATACACACTACCAACCAAGAAATCATTCTAATATGGTGGTTTGCTGATAAATTATTATTGGTGCTCAATTATTAGTAATGGTTCTTCTTATTATTAAAGGGGTCATATGGTGCTTTTTTAAAGATCATTATTTTGTGTATTTGGTGTAACAGAATATGTTGACATGCTTTAATGTTCAAAAAACACATAATTTTTCAAATACTGGTCATTATTGTAGGTCCTCTATGCCCCGCCTCTCTAAAATGCTTAGTTTTCTACAAAGTCCCTTCTTCCACAAGCGCAGTCTGCTCTGATTGGCCACCTTTACCCAGTGCATTGTGATTTGCCGAACACCGCAAGCACTCGTCGGAAATGTAACGCCCTTACCATAATCACCAGCTTCATCTTTCAAAATAAATGTAAAGACAGAGCCCGAAAGGGGAACAAAGTCACGTGACAGACACAGTGATGAAGCTGGTATGTGTGCACGGTTAAGACAGCTGACTCCACTGTGATCTCTCTCTCTCTCTCTCTCTCTCTCTCTCTCACTCACACACATGCGCGCACGCACGCACGCACACACACACACACAATGCGCAAAACTCCGCATTTGAACAGTCAATAGCAAATACTTAAACTAATAACAAAACATACTTGCACTCACTGATTCAGAAGCGCCAGATTGTCACAGCAAAGTCAGTTACCTCCTCTCCTAGGTTCACGAAACGTTAAAATAAATGTCGTCCATAAAATGCATTGCTGTTCTTTTGTAAGTGATCTTAAAGATTCCTAAATTCATCTACTTTCGGAAGGCCAAATAAAATGATTTTGCTTTCGCCTAGAAACACACAGCTTCTCCCTGACATGCTGCTTCAACACTAACTGCTGTTACTGAAACCACTCCTTCTTTCTTTGCATGCACATTTGGACGGCATTATGCAAATATTTCCACATAGTGGGGTAGATATGTGGGGGCGTGTTAGAACGAGCCATTTAGGGGGGCGTGCAGAGTCTTAACTTTGATAAGAATATCTCTTTGGTTTTGAGACTTAGTCTTTGCAACATCAGGGATCTTATCTATTCACAAACAGCATGTAACACTCCAAAGAGAAAGGAAAAAATGAATCGTAATAATTACCCCGTTAACATTGAAAAACCTTTTTGCTGCTTAATATTTTTTTTTACATTATAAAATGTATTTACTGTCACTTTTGATCAAAAGAATTACATTTTTAATTAAAGTATTCTTCACAAAATAATCCCAGATTTTTAATAATAGTGTAAAAAACTCACAACGCTTTAACAATGATAATAATAAGAAATGTTTTTTTGAGCAGCAAATCAGAATATTAGTGATTTCTGAAGGATCATGTGACTTTGAAGGCTGGAGTAATGATGCTGAAATTCAGCATTGCATCACAGGAAATGTGTCTTTAAATAATCAAATAATAAATATTATATTTTTCAAATTTTATATTAAAAATTGATGGTAATCAGGTTGGCATTTTATGGCCAGTTAAAAAAACAATGTAAGATAAAAGTGATGGAAAATGTACTTGCACAATTGACTTTCTCAAAGAATGATGTTGCCATTTGACAGATGTTTTTTGGATTATGAAACAGTTAACAGACTTTGATATCATGCTAACACAGTTTAACTGTAACCTGGGGACATAACATCAAATCTAAATATAATAACATTTGGCATGTACAATGATGATGAAAAGGGACAACAAATTTAGAAGAATTTTCGGTAACACTTTAGAATAGGGGACACATATTCACTGTTAACGAAGAGTTTTCCTGAACAAACTCCTAATTTGCTGCTTATTAATAGTTTGTAAGGTAGTTGTTAAGTTTAGGTATGGGGTCAGATTAAGGGATCTCAAATATGCTCATGCAGAATAAACTATTAATATGTGTTTTATAAGTACTAATAACCAGCCAATATGCTAGTAATATGCATGCTAATAAGCAATTAGTTAATAGTGAGAACTGGTCCGTAAAGTAAAAACTTAAAAGTGTTACCGAATTTTCTTGAAATAAGAGCATTTAAATGGCAAATATGATTCGTTTGTGCAACTGTAACTGAAGTGTAAATCTGAACTGTAATGTCAGTACAATAGCGTCAAACTGAACCAATGTCAGTGCAGGAATGTATTATTGTATTTGTGTTCAGTCCACATCCATTGTCATATACACTATATTGAAGTGAATATAAACAGCCATGTGGTCACCTCTACAAAAGCATTCAAATTCAAGTCAGACATTTGCTGAACAATGTGACATAATTGAGAATGACTGAAAACGAACAGATCTTATCTTTCTGTTTTCAGCTAAATGGTAATGCTTCTAACGTGTCATTGATTTCAGGCAGGAAATTAAAAACAAAAACACCTTGAGATCCTGGCATGGTCCACTGGTCCCAGAGCATCGCTAAACTGCGCGTCAGATACTCTCACCTTCACTCTGTCAAGGAGAGAAAAAAAAGAAAGAAGACTTAAAAGGATTTCCAAACCTTCCCAAAAGAGATTAAAGCTGATCGGCTGCTTGCTTTCACAGAAATTTGATAAGACTCTTTTGCATTATTTAAATTTGAATGGCTTTGCAAAAGCTGTGATTGGCCTAAACATCCCCCTGTGAGAGGAGAGACAGACGCTGCTGATTGAGAAAGTGCCTGCTGTTGCCAAATAGCCATTTCTACACTTATATTTGACCTTGTATTGGGAGAGCTTGAACCGAACATTTACTGAGCGCTCTGGAGCCAATAAAAGGGAAATCCTGAAATGTAATGTGCCTTAAAAAAACATAGATACAAGAGGAAGTGCAGGTGTGTGCCAATTATTTTTTTCTTTTCAGTATAATATTCTTTGGTATAATATTTGACACATAAAACAAAGAACAGCACTTTTGTGATATAGTGATATAAATAAGATGATAGTGGTGGTCAAAACACAACAGTGTAAAGATTGTCCTAAAGAAAAAAAACAAAAAACTTTCATATTCAAAATGAGACAGTAATGACATTTTAAGTGAACTATCAACTTTAAAGGAATACTGCATCCTAAAATGAAAATTTGCTGAATATGTTCTCACAGTCAGGCCATCCAATATAAAAATGCGTTTGTTTCTTCATCAGAACAGATTTGGGGAAATTTAGCATTACATCACTTGCTCACCAATGGATCCTCTGCAGTGAATGGGTGCCGTCAGAATGAGAGTCCAAACATCTGATAAAAACAACACAATAATCCACAGGTAATCCACACGACTCCAGTCCATCAATTAACATCTGGCGAAAAGCTGCATGTTTGTAAGAAACAAATCCATCATTGAAGGGGTCATCCGATGCCCATTTTCCACAAGTTGATATGATTCTTTAGGGTCATAATGAAAAGTCTGTAACATAGTTTGGTTAAAATTTCTCAATGGTAGTGTAAAAAACACCTTTTTACCCTGTCAAAAACAGTTCTTTTCAGATCAAGCCGTTTTGTAGTATTTTCCTTTAAATGTTAATGATCTCTGCTGACCCCGCCCCTCTCTTCCAATTGTTCTCTGATGGACTGTTTACTTTAGCCGCATTCATTCATCGTGAAACTTGCTAATTAGCACTTTATTAGGAAAGGCGATTTGCAAAGAATCATTGAAAAAAACCTTATACTAACTTCTTCTGTAGGCGAAGCTGGATCACGAATGATTCGCGTGAACATAACGCATTTATGTAGATCGGGGGCACATCCCCTTCAAAAACAAACGTAATCCACTTCTCTTCAGCGGCTCAGTTGTCGGGAGTAAATGGTGACTGCTATGTTCATTATTACATCCACCAACAGAACACCTCAATCGCTTAGGAATCATTCTTGTCTACATCTGCTCCGGCTGTGAAACAATGGTGGACTGATGACAGCTCACTCAGGCGGGTCTAAGGTAAGACGCATTCTCCCTTCTGTGCTGAAACGCTACTGTCATCAATCATGTGGGGGGGGGGGGGGGGCCCCCCCCCCCCCCCCCCCTGTTTCTGGGGGTTACGTCCACAGACAGACAGCGAGATCGGCTTGATTTGAGAAAGGGGTCAAGATTTTAGTAGATTAACAAAAAACCACTGAGTGGATTTTTATCATTATAGGGTGGTTGTGTACACACACTGCCAACACACATTTCAGTTCAAACTACTTGTAAAAGCGCATGTAGCATCGGATGACCCCTTTAGGACATTTTAACTTTAAATCGTAGTTTCTGGCCAAAATACCAGTCCATAATCCAAAAATCTCCTGTCCTCTCATCAAAATCGACCAACCTAATTTTTATAACTGTTTTCACTTGTAAACAGTGCTTGATCTGTGCATATTTCTCTCCTGATCCTTTTCACCGGAGAACGCAACATTATGGATAGAGGACTCATATTTTTGCTGCAATGGTTTGAGGTTAAAGGCATCGTGATGAATTTAGACATTGATGGACTGGAGTCGTGTGGATCATTGTAATGTTTTTATCAGCTGTTTGGACTCTCATTTTGACAGCACCCATTTGCTGCAAAGGATACTTTGGTTAGCAAGTGATGTAATGTTAAATTTCTACAGATCTCTTCTGATTAAGAAAAATTCATCTACGTCTTGGATGGCCTGAGAGTGAGTGAATTTTTGTCAAATTTTCATCTTTGATTTCCTTTAACACAGCAGTTACAGGATGAAGAGCAGGTGTGTGCAAAAAACAAACAAGCTAGTATAATTTTACACATAAAACAAAAATAGCTTTTTTGAGCGATATCAGTAAGATGAAGCACTTGATATGGGTGGTCAAAATGAATGGTTGTTGAGTGGAAAACAGTGTAAAGATTTTCACACACTCTTAAAAAGAACGTTTTTTTAATTGGTATCTATGGTTCCATGAAGAACCTTTTAACATCCATAGAACCTTTCCAATGCACAAAATGTTCTTTATAGTGAAAAATGCTAGATTCTTCAACTGTTCCATCACTAGAAATTGTTTGTTTTTTTTTTAAGAACCGTTCACTGAAAGCTTCATTGCGCACCTATGAATGGTTCTTCTATGGCATGATCGCGTAATCCCCATTTCTGGAATGTTTATTCTTAAGAGTGTTTTGTGTGTTCGGAATGCGATACTGACATTTTAGTACAATTTTAGGTGAAAGATAACTGCAGCAGTTACAAGAGGAAAAGCTGAAAACAAGCAGAGACAACAAGCTTAAATGAAGATTGTGAAGCTTGGTGATTGTATCTCCCCTATGGAGCTATATCATGGAAAGGGTGAGAAACACGAGCTCGCTTTAGGCGGAAAACCACCATCCCTAAATTCTGACACTGACAGATTTGCTGAATGATTCATTGTTGGGGCTCGGAGGAATTTTGCTCTGCTTTTGCATTTTTAAAATCTTCAATCTGCTGTGAGCTGAAAAAAAGCCCACACTTAACAATGGATTGATCCCTTCCGCTTGAGCGGTCTCTAACATTTCAGTGATTGATCAGAGGCTAACCTTCCATCATTCATACCGCGTGATAATGCAAACTAAACACACATACATGATTAATAATTAAGATGGAGCATTGATGGGGCATTAAAATGCCTCTCCGGGGAAGCATTTATCAGCGCTTCTCACTGATCACGATGGCATTTATCCTCTTGGTTTGGTTCCGAGAAGTCAACTGGACAAAACGGCTCAGCTGGAATCATATATTCCACAGCAAACTGATTTAATGCAAGGAGCTCATGTGTGTGTTAATGCCTAGAGACTTCAGACTGGTTATAGATCTTTTAAAAAGGCTAAATTAAGTTTTGTGTTTACTGTTTAGCGAGAGAATGTAGCTTTTGTTGCTGCACCATTTGCACGGCAGTATTGGATTTTTTTCACCAGGCAATTTCCATGAATACTGCTTAGTTTTTAAAGAATTAGAGGCACAAATCGCATGGTTATGCAAGTAAAATGATTAGATATGTGAAAGAAAAGAGATGTGAGAGATTTTGTCTCAAAATCAGCAAAGGGGTAATTAAATGTAACAAATCATGTAAAAGTGTATCATCTTTTATTGGAAAATAAACAACATTTTATAAAAACTTTGATGCCTTAACCTTTTAAACAACTGAGAATTTGAGAGAAGTAAAAATCACTTGTCATTTTCAAGAAATTTCTGTTTGTTTACAGTGAACTACATTTATTTTTTGGGTATTATAATAGCATTCGTATTATTATTAACTATAATATGTTCAAAATACGTAGTTCATTATATATGTAGTTTATTTCATGGCTTAAATAAGTTGCATGTTTCTCAGAGACGGACATGTTTGGATTGCCAAAAATGTTACATTCAGCTGCAGCAAATTCGTTGACTGTTGAAAATCAAGTTAATTTTTCTTTTCAAGTTCAGTTAGTCTCTTATAACACTTTTTTTTATTTAAACACATCAAATTGCAAATCCTGTTGTAAAAAATAATGAAAAATCACTTTTAAAAACTTCTATAATCACCCCTTAGCAGATTTAGACTTTATCATGGCACGAAAATTAAAGTGGTATTTTTTGAAATTTCACATCTCAACTATATTAACTTAAACACAATTTTTTTTGAGGGCTCCAGTCCCCAAGTTTAGCTCAGAGAGGGCTCCAGTCCCCGAGTTTAGCTTTGAGAGGGCTCCAGTCCACGAGTTTAGCCCAGAGAGGGCTCCAGTCCCCGAGTCTAGCACAGAGAGCGCTCCAGTCCCATGTCCAGCCCAAGGAGGGCTCCAGTCCCCAAGTCAAGCCCAGGGAGGGCCACAGTTCCCGAGTTAGGCCTACGGAGGGCCTCTAAAGACGATATTCTCCCCAAGGATTTTTTTTGTGGGGGTAGTAGGGGTCCGTCCGTGGAGAGCTGGGCTGAGTGCTCAGCCATGGCTCCCCGAGCTCCCTGCTCCACCATGGCCTCCTGAACTGCCTGTTCCGCCATGGCCTCCTGGACTGCCTGTTCCGCCATGGTTTCCTGAACTGCCTGCTCCGCCATGGCACCCCAAACTGCCTGATCCGCCATGGTCCCTGAGCTCCCTGTGCCGCCATGGCACCCCGGACTGCCTGAGTTCCCAGCCCCTCTCCTGCTACTGTGTTTTCCTGTTCCTTGTTTTGGATTAATAAGTCTCCTTTTTGATTTCTCCTCTTTCCTCGCTCCGCGCTCCCTTACAGTAGCGAATGTGACAGTTACCTTATCATTCCCCCTCTATTAAAACAGAACATTTCTTAATTTAAATGTCTAGGAAGTTACTTTAATTTATGGAAAATGTATTTTTACCAATATGGCATACGTTTTATTTTTGATTTCATTTTAATGCTTATTTTATCTTTTTGCTAAAACAACTGCAAAATCACAGACACTTTAAAAAACAGTTTCCGAACTGTATTTTGTTAACTCCTTTTGAAACTAGAAATTTTAGGCTTTTCTTTGTAGAAAAGGCCACTATTATTGACTACAAGTCTTAAAACCTCATATTGTATTGTTATTTCAAGTTATGCATTTTAAATTGAAGATATCCACTGATTTTGTTCTTGTCTTCTAATCTTTATTTCCAGTTACTTCAGAAACACTAATGAGGTTGGTTATTTGAAGTAAGATTATCTATTTTCCTATCTCAGATGTCCTCTGTGTTTTAAGGCTCTGTGTGTATCATTTGCATGTAGGTTGTGAAACTCTTTTCACATTAGATCTTAAAATAGGCAACAGTCACCTCTTTCCACAAGGTCTAACTCAAAAATCATTAAAACAATTTGCTTCTTCTTTCAAACACATAATTCAGAATGCTATGTGTCATAATGATAAAGTATACAAAATGTATGTCGAGTCACACTGCACAAGTTCCTTCAACATTTAATCCAATAACTGTCAAAAAAAGAAATAATGCTTTATTGAGCATTTGTATATTAAATGCTTAAAATCTCATCCAGACAATAAATTCTTGTCAAGGCAAGATTTTATTTATTTATTTAATTATTTAAACAAATAACTTTATAACATTCTTGTTATAAATGTATTTTAATGACTTTCAGTAGATGAAGTGAATCTTGTCTTTGTCTTTGCCTCCAAAGGACAGACACTCTTTAAAAAAGTTATATTCATTAGTTGTATTGAAACAAAGAGCTCAGCACTTACTGTAACACACAGGCCTTAATAACCATTTTGTTTGTTCACACAAGTGTCTCTATATGGATTTAAAGTAATTCTCATTTTTCATAACTGTACACAGTATATTGGATACAATCTAATTTCTTTTTTACCTTGCTTTTCTTTCCCCCAAAATAATCTGTTTAATGTAATATTGTTGTTTTCCCCATTTTTTCCCCAAGTTTTGTAATTTTCACAACCATATATGGTATTACTGATCTAATTCAGTCCTTCATTTTAATATGATTTAAAGAAGATGATTTGAGATTGCAAGACACTGATTAGAACCTGGACTAGAGGAGATACAATATCTACAAATGGTCCGGGTCTCATAAAATGCAACCATGGTGCAAAATGGATTGCTTAAGCATCAATTCATTTTAAACTAAACCAAAAAACACACCATCTAACAAACTGAGATCCATAATGTGGTTAAGCCTCTATTCCAGTAAAGGCATTTACATGCTCTGTAGAGTGTACACATATACAGATATTTCGGTAACACTTTACAGTAAGGTTCCATTAGTGTTAGTAATGTATTAACTAACATGAAAAAACCAATGAACAATACATTCTTACAGCGTTTATTCATCTTTGTTAATGTTAATTAATAAATATACAGTCGTTCATTTTTTGTTCATGTTAATTCACAGTGCATTAATAATGTTAACAAGTATAACTTTTGATTTTAATAATGCATTAAAAATGTTGACATAAACATGAACTAAGATTAATAAATGCGTAGAAGTATTGTTCATTGTTAGTTCATGATACCTAATGCATTAGCTAATGTTAATGAATTGAGCCTTATTGTAAAGTGTTACCGATATTTCTGTATATCGTAATCAACATATTTCATGTAAACCTTTGAATAAACTACAACATGCACGTTCTTTTCCCGCTATTCTTATCTGTCCTCTCTTGTCATTTGTTACACTGCATTTTGGTATTTTAATCTAAACATTTATCCTCATTCATGTCCATTATGACAGCAGATGAGGATAAAAGGATAAATTAGAAAATGCAAGCCAGTAACCTTTCAAATATGAGGGGGGGGGGGGGGGGTGGGGGGGACTGCTACGAGTTTGTCTGTTTGTATTTGTCATTTTATCATATTATCCATTATATAATATATATTTTTTTATATTTGTTAAATAATTAAAATCAGTCTCCTCCTGGCTTCAAAATGTACGCTTGACGCTGACTGAACATGAGTAAATTCAGATTCATACTGTAATATTTTTAAGCATGTAAATGTGGTCAAATTTCTCTATATAAGAGAAACTTCGGAAAGGATTAAAACTTTCAAACGAAATGTCATGAGTCAGAAGAGGTTATATGCCCTCGCTTTGCATTCAAATGAAAATGAATTCAGGCATGCGCTGCCTGGTCTCGATGGGAATGTTTGCACAAATGAAAGTCATCATGCGTCTTTTTTTTAAGTGAACTTTGTTGAATCAAGCTGATCATTTTCTAATGTTCTGTTGATTCGCTGTTGTAATTGAAGTGCACTGTACAGTTCATTGAGTCATGGGATATTTCTCGTTGGTTTCTTGTTGATGATATGACTTACAGTAAACGACAATATTTGTTGTATGACTTTCCTTTCTTCTATGGAGCACAAAAGATATTTTGAAGAATACTGTGATCAAACGCATTGTATCTCAGTGACTGTATCTGCCACGGGTTGCTTATAAAGGCACGACAAAGGCAGTATTCAGCAAAATAAAAAGTCTTTAAATAATGAATACAATGGGAATAATCATGTGAATCCCACAATCACAGCAACTGAAAAAAAAAAACCATTAACGAACACTGAACAAAGGGAAACATAGGGCTTAAATAACCAGGTGTAATGAGAAACAGAAACAGGTGAGAACTAACCTTTTAACTAGACAAACTGAAAACTATAGGTCAAATGAAAGAAACAATGGAACTGAAAACAGACCAGACCCGTGGAGAGATCGTATATATATATATTTTTTGTGCCCAGTAAAAAGAATTGTCATACTGTGGAATGACACGAGAGGGTCTAAAAAATGGATATTCATACAATCAATTCAGTGTTTTCGGGTATGATTTTTAAGCTTTTGTCTTTTTGTCATTCTTTTGATCTGTTAGAAATTAATTGTGTCACATGGCTTGGGATACATCTCTAGAAGCATGCCATTAGGGTCGCAAATTCCATCCTTAACAACATAGCTCAACAATATGTGTTTTCTGAAACCATAGTAAAACATTCCCTAACAGCCCCTTAACTTCGTTGGTTGGAACTACAGTCTCGAACTGTGGTTAAAGGTGTGAGTTCTGTTAGTAAGACGTGGACTGTAAATAGCTCCATGCTCTTGGACAAAAAATACGAAGCTAACATGAGGCATGTATTGCATGAAAACGGTCAATTCTCACCAGGAACATTCCCACAAAAGCCCCGTACTGGAAACTAATTACACACACAAACACAACACACACACACACACACCCACACAAACACCACACCCACACATGTTATCCATCAGGACACCCATACAAGGTTGATCACTCTCACGCATACTGCTAAAGTATTGTCTGTCGTGTGTCATACCGAGAGTTTCTTTACAGTCTGTTAGTCTTCTGTATAGAACTTATGCATGTTGTGGATTACTCTTTTGTCTGCATCCTGTACTGTCCCCCCCCCCCCCCCCCGCTGGTCTGGAACCTTCTTGTACTTGACTACGGATTGAATTTAAAGAGGCATTTGGAATTCCAACCCTGCCTCACGCTCCCCACGTTGCTGTAACTTATTCATCCATTGATATACGTATGTTTCAAATCTATATATTTTAGTGTGTCAACAATCAGTGCCATTTTGAAAGAGTGCACATGTGCATAAATGTTTAAGGAAACCTGAAACCCAGACAGTCCTTAGGGTAAACAATTCGGGAAACAGTCGTTACTAGATGGTTAGTTTCTCCAACGGTGCATTCAACATCAGAAAACACTCTAAAAATGTTGAGAATCTTACTTTTTAACTCCTAATTGCTGTTAAAAATAACCAATAACTGTGGCTCAAATCAGACCCAGATATGTACTCTGCACTTCTTATACCAGCCTTAGGAGTTTAGTCCATTAGTGTTAGACATCTCTGAGCTGCTAGAGAACAAAACAAGTCCAAACCTATCCGCTGCATCAACACTGGAGAGAGAAATCACATCAGTCATTGTGCAATTGAATTTGAGTGCAATCACTCAGACCTTGTTAGATTCTCAAATAGATTAGATTTGTTAATGGTCTTTGAATTCTGTGTACCACCAGTAGAGCAGAAAGTGTTGCAATAGGTTTAACTATGACAAGGGAAATGAGGAGGCAATGAATCTCATCTCATACGATAACAGTTTAACAATTTAGTAGAGCAGGAAGAATAGGTTCCCATGCACCCGCTTGGCAGTTTTTTGTAACCTGTTTTTTTTTGGGACCCTAATGGTGTCTAGTTAAGAATTTTTGATGTTGCCACGGTCAACTAATGTCCCATGGGGTTCATTTGGCAGCCATCTTGAAATGATGTCATCACGAGTGGCAAAAAACACAGATTTTCATAACTCCTGAACCATACAACATATAAAGACAAATGAACCCACTTTTTATATAATTCTGACACCAGGAATCAAATGGAAAGGTCAATAAAATGATACAACTACTCTTTACTGGTGAAAAACAGGAAAATAATACATTTTAGGCTCATAACGATGTAACTTTTGCTATTTGGTTGCGCAATAGTTTCCTGCATTAGCCAAATGACACTAGCTTTTCTCTTATATCAATTACAAGGTTGTTAAATGGATGGCAATCACTCCAAGTGACATAGACGGCAATTTGATAATACTAGCTAATTGAAAGCAAAAGTCATCAAAACCACATTTCACTGATCATCATAGTCTCCACCTCTTCAAATGTGACCCCGCTGTTGGTTTGTTTTTTTCAATATCTTTGCAAAGAAACTATAATCAAAACAAACCAGTTCATTGGAAAATCTAAAATATAACCCAGAAAAAATCTGCACAAATCAAAGTAGAAATTGGCATGAATAGCAGCTACTTTCTAACTCCTCAGTTGCTATAGTAGCTAATCATTGTTCACTTTTAACTGCTACTTACGCGTTTCAAATATCAATTGTCACCACTACGATACAGCAAGAAGATTTTACATCTGATATGTAAGTATTATCTCCCTTTTTTACAACTGGAAATATGTCACTAAATTGATAATATGGATTGTGACGAGTGTGGGCGGGGCCGAGAGCCGTGGGAATGGAGCGAGGCCGGTGGAGTAATTGATAATGAGCGACACCTGCACCACTGACCGGTCTCGAGTCCCACAGAGGAGCTCCGGAAGGATAAAAGGAGGAGTTACGACAGTGAGAGAGGACCAGGCCTGGACTTTATTTTGTGTTTTGTGTGCGGCAGTCGTCCGTGAGGGGCTGCCGCTTTACTTTCATTTTGTGTTTGTTTATTTTATTGAAGTTTTCCTTAAATGTTCGCCGGTTTCCCGCCTCCTTCCCATGACTACGAACTTTGTTACATTGGTGCCGAAACCCGGGAGGAAGGAGGGACACGCTGTCAGGCAGCCCTCGCTGCCGAGGGGGATCGCGGTGCTGAGGAAATCGCGGTGCCCGAGGCGGTGGTGCTGGAACGATGGAAGACAAGGTGGGACGGAGAGCTCGATGCCGCGCTCCTGGGTCGAGGAGGGGAGGCTGCCATCCAAGAGGGAGTGGAGGAGTCGGCCCCGTTCGCCAGGAGGCCAGAGCCTGCTGCCATCCGCCATGATGGGGAGGAGCAGAGAACGGGGACTCGCTGCAGGCGCCATCAAACAGGAGAGCCATCGCCGTCCCCAGGAGTCGGAGAGAGGGAGGGAGCGGGGGGCCGTTCCACAACGATGTCCAGTACAATCGCATGGAAACCACGAGGGTGAGAGCATCTCAGCGGGGAGGACCAAGCGGCAGTGTGTCGGGAACAGGATCAATAATTTTTTTTTCTATCCCTCTTCCCTCTCTCGTATAATCTCTCCTCATCCCTTCCGTATCCTTTCTATCGTCGTCAGCTGTCCTTACACCAGGTACGCCGCGGCCGCCGTAACGGCTCCCCCAGGGGGGGAAAGTAGAGCACAGTTCGGGAGTAACCACCGGCTTGCGAGGGGCGATGGGGGAGTGACGAGTGGGGGCGGGGCGGGGCCGAGATTTGTGGGAATGGAGCGAGGCCGGTGGAGTAATCGATAATGAGCGACACCTGCACCACTCCCCGGTCTGTTCGAGTCCCACGGGGGAGCTCCGGAAGGATAAAAGGAGGAACAACGACAGTGCAAGATGAGAGAGGACCAGACCTGGACTTTATTTATTGTTTTGTGTGTGGCAGTCATCTGCGAGGGGCTGCCGCTTTACTTTAATTTTTTGTTTGTTTATTTTATTAAAGTTTTTTTTAAATGTTCGCCAGTTCCCGCCTCCTTCTTCCCATGACTACGAAATTTGTTACAGGGATAAATAAATTCTATCGTGTCATAAATTAACTTATCTGCTAGATAGCTAGCTAACACTAGGTAATATTAGCTAGCTAACTTAGCTACTTAATAACAGTGGTGGAAGTAGATCATCTACTCAAGTAAAGTACTAATACCACACTGTAAAAGACATCTTCACCCTTGACTTTGTGAAGCAGACTATTTTTTCCAAGAGCTTCAGCCATGAGCTCGATGACCCAGTGTTCTCCATGCAAGTTGACACCATCTAGTGTTTCCGGCAGCCGTTCACAAACAGACTTCATACGAAAGGCGAATCAACCGACTCAGCAAGTCTTCTGTCAAGGATATAAAGTAAATGAGACAATCAGTCTTTTGAATCAACTTTTATAGAATTTAAGCACGTAAAGCTGTCATCGTGTGTATTGGGTGTTGTGTTGGTTGTTTTTTCGTGTTCTGTCTTGTTGTCAGATTGTTATTTTGTTTTTGTTGTTTGTGGTGTTTCCGTTGTGTTATTGTTTTTATTGACTTGTGTAATGCTTGTGGTTGTGGGTAATGTGCGCTCTGTTTTTTTTGGGTTTTACTATGTGTATTTTTCTTTTTTTGTCTTTTTGTTGTAATGGTAAGTGTTTTGGTTTGCTTGGTTTTTTTAGTGTGTTTTTTATGTTGTTTTCTAGGTTTGTGTATGTTTCTTTCTTGGATGATTTATTCTGTATGTTTGTGCTGTGTTGTTATGTTTTCTTGTTTGTGGTTAGCTTCGTGTTGGGTTTGTCTATTATGGGAGTTTGGTGTTTTTTGGTTGAGGGTTGTGTTGTTTGTATGTTGTTTTGTGTTCGTGTGTTCTGTTTGTATTGAGGCTGGGTGTTGTGGTATGTTCGTTTTTTTAAACGTGTTGTTGTGTTTGGTTGGTTTTGGTTTGTTGTTTCAGGTTGTTATGTTAGTTGTTGTATTGTTTTTTTGTTTGTTTTGTTTTGTTTTTCTTGTTTTTTTTTTTTGTGTTTTTATATCTAGTAGCAGTCGTCGTTTGTCTGGTTGTTGTTGTTTGTTTGTGTTGGATTTTTGTTTTGGAGTTGTTTGTTGGGGTGTGTAATACACAAGTGGGACAAGGGCTTTTGAGAGGGTTTGAGATCAGACATGTCTGTCTGATCACTTTCCTCTTTCCCCTTTTCCTCATGGATTGTTGTTTTTATATATTTGACCATTACAGAGGAAAGATAAATATTAACATGAAATTAGTTTCATGGAACTGTAATTTCTGGTAGCCTACTTACTACCCAGTGGTGAAATGCAACTACGTACATTTACTCAAGTACTGTAATTAAGTACAAATTCAAGGTACTTGTACTTGAGTATTTCCATTTTATGCAACTTCATACATCTATTGCGCTACATCTCAGAGGCAAATATGTTATGCTTTTTATTCCACTACAGTTTTCAGATAACCATTTTTCAGATCCCACGTGTCCAGTGAAAACCATGTATCTTCACATTTGGTGAATTAAAGTAATAAAAGTTTCAGGTAAACTGAAGGCTGAAGTGTTCCTTTATGGGTTGAAAAAATTCTCCTACCTCTAAAGCTAAAACCTTCTTGGATTAGTTTGAAAATTAATTGCAACAAAGCTCAAAACAGGGCTGTTTTGCTGAGCTCATGAAAAGTTGACATTTTAGAGATACGTGGTTCTCACAGGACAGTGACGCTACAAACAAATTACCTTATAGAATATGATGCATTTCTGTGGAATAAACAACCCAACAGTATATAAAGTAGATCAAATTAACTCAACCTTAAACATCTACAGTGGTAAAATGCAACATACACATTAAAGCAGCAGTAATATTAATCCAAAAACATCATACAGTGTATAATGGTAAAACACTGACAGGGACCATTTTACTGCACAATGAGTACTTTTACTTTTGATAGTTTAAGTACATTTTGATAATAGTCCATACTTTTACTTTTACAGTGTGGTATTAGTACTTTACTTGAGTAGATGATCTACTTCCACCACTGTTATTAAGTAGCTAAGTTAGCTAGCTAATATTACCTAGTGTTAGCTAGCTATCTAGCAGGTAAGTTAATTTGATGACATGATATATTATTTATATATCCATACTATCAATTTAGTGACATATTTCCAGTTGTAAAAAAGGGCGATAATACATACATATCAGACGTAAAATCTTCTTGCTGTATCTTGCTGAGTGGTGACGATTGATATTTCAAATGTGTAAGTAGCCGTTAAAAGTAAACAATGAGTAGCCACGATGGCATTGAGCTGCTGTTCATGCTAATTTCTACTCTGATTTGTGCAGATTTTTTCTGGGTTATATTTTAGATTTTCCAATGAACTGGTTTGTTTTGATTATAGTTTCATTGCAAAGATATCCAACAGCGGGGTCACATTTGAAGAGGTGGAGACTGTGATGATCAGTGAAACGGGGTTTTGATGACTTTTGCTTTCAATTAGCTAGTATTATCAGATTGCTGTCTATGTCACTTGACATAAGAGAAAAGTTAGTGTCATTTGGCTAATGCAGGAAACCATGGTGGAACAAAATAGCAAAAGTACATCGTTATGAGCCTAAAATTTGTTATTTGCCTTTTTTTCACCAATAAACAGTGGTTGTATCGTGTCATTGACCTTGCCATTTGATTCCTGGTGTCAGAATTATATGAAAAAGTGGGTTAATTTGTGTTTTGTATGTTGTATGGTTCAGGAGTTCCACTCGTGATGACATCATTTCAAGATGGCCGCCAAATGAACCCCATGGGACATTAGTTGACCTTGGCAACATCAAAAATTCTTAACTAGAAACCATTAGGGTCCCAAAAAACAGGTTAAAAAAAACTGCCAAGCGGGTGCATGGGAACCTATTCTTCAGGCTCTACAAATGTGGTAAACTAACAAAGGATTTCTTCGTTTTAGCTGTTACACGGAACCAGAAACAGATGTTTCAGATTAATAGCGTATGAGTACTTGCACCATATTCAGACCGTCCAATATGTAGATGAATTTGTTTCTTTATCATAACAGATTTGGAGAAATTTAGCATTACATCACACGCTAACCAATGGATTCTTTGAATGGGTGCCGTCAGAATGAGAGTTCAAACAAGCTGATGAAAACATCACAATAATCCACAAGTAAACCACAAGACTCCAGTCCATCAATAAACGTCTTGTGAAGCAAAAAGCTGCATGTTTGTAAGAAACAAATCTATCAAATCTACCAAATTTAACCACATCTGAGAAAAATACGATTCCATAATCCATAACGCTTCAACATATTTGTGTAGAACTGTTTTGGACTGTTTTCACTTGAAAACAGTGCTTAATCTGGGCATATTTCTCTCCTGATTAAATGACTTTTTCACTGGAAAAAGCAATATTATGGATAGAGGACTCAATTTTTAGTCAGAAGAAATGGTTTGAAGTTAAAGACATTTTAAAGATTGATTCATTCATACAAAAAAAAGGTGTTAACTGATGGACTGGAGTGCTGTGGTTTACTTGTGGATTATTTTGATGTTTTTGTCAGCTGTTTGGACTCTCATTCTGATGGCACCCATTCTAAATCCTAAATCAAACTCTACTGTAGTTTGGTTCATCTGTTGACTGTCTGAAGCAGCCAAATTGGACAGGTTGCCAACATGCCAGTATGGACAGGTTGTGTAATATGTTATCATCCATATAGCCATTTGATGTCCAGTGTAAAGCCAGGGTCCTGAAATGAAACCAGTTGAGAACCACTGATGTCATAAATGATACATTTGTGGTGGACAGCAGGGAAGCTGGCATTTCAAATTCTCTTTTCAACCACTACAGTGGTGAAGATTTACTTCAATGGGCTGGGTTGTTCTGGACTAACACTAACCAATGCTGGTTTCATAAAATGAGACTGATAGAACAACTACCAAATAATCTCTTAGGGGTTTAAATTGGAATCATACATAGAATACTGGAATTTCCACAGAAGAAAATGATGTTTTTGGCTGTCAAATCCTGCTGATTCTGATCCAGTAGCATCAAAGACTGAGGGGCAGGATAATGTCCTCACATTTTTCAAAACCGCTACTGATTATAATTAATCGCTCACATTATAATCAACGAGTCTGTCTACACTTCAAGAACCCAATGTGGTGCCTCACGACATTCAGTTGGACACTCAGTTTCTATTTTTGTCATGCATCACAGCTACATCAGTCACTTTATTTTTCAATTTCTGTCAGTTCTTTTATTCATACATGTCATATATTTGAATTGACTGCTACAGTATGTATTTATTTTGTTATATATTTAAATAACTTCTGACTGTTGCATTCAAGCCAACTTGTGATGAATATGCTAAATTAAATGGAATGCTAAAATGTCCTAAATATTAGTAAGAATCAAATCTATTAATATATTTAGAAACATATTAAAATATGATTCATACAGTGACTTAAATACACCTCTGAAAGCTATGATTACTCTTTTTAATATCTATATTAAAATAATTGTGATATTTGAGGCATGACATCAATAGTGTTAGAGAAATGAAGAAAGTCTCTTAAAATATCAAATACTTTTCACCTTTTTATGACAAAGCAAGACAGTAAAAATGTCAAGTGGTACGACTCCCCCAAAACACAATGATAATTACGAATGAACAATTTGTTATATTAATAAATCATTAATGATATTTGTAAAATAAAATGCTTCTTATCTAGTATTTTCCGTCATGAAGCTAAAAGTTTTTCTGAATCTTCCTATATATATCTATATATAATTTTTACTTTCTTAAATTAGCCTATCTTTTTTGTTGTATGTAATAGGCATACTTTTATTCCTCAAAACCTACAGTATTAATTTTATAGAGAATATGATTGCTGTTGTCCCTCAACAATTTATAAAAACCTTTCAGCACAATGTCTAGGTTATTTTATGTCCAAGTGGTTTGTAAAGAAAGTAATAGATAGGTAAAACTTAAAAAAATATGTCATGTATGGCAGGAGAACCCCTATTTTCTTTAGTAACTATTTTCTTTTCTCTGATGTTGGTTAATGGCACATGACATGCAAGTAAACAGATGAAATATGTAATATTTGTAAAGTTCTGTCCACATAATTGTTAAATTCTTAGCATGCACTGCAATCCCAAATGTGCATTAAATTCACAGCTTGCAGGAATCACAGTTTGTGAGAAGCAGCATTTACTATGAAACAAACCACACGAAAGAGATGTTTGCACCTCAGGCTTCCAATTTCAGCCAAATAAAACTGTTAATGATAAGAGTGAGTAAACGATTTTCTAATTTTCATTTTTTAAATAACCCTTTAAATGACATGTGACCAAACCCACCATGTAAGTGGGGCAACATGTGAGAACTACAACAAATAAATGAATTAAGAAATATGCTGTTCTCAATTAAGCTATATTGTCATATATCTTGAACAAAAATTACGTAACTGGAGACAAAAAGTAGTTTGCATGGTCTTTTCTGTTTGAAGTGAACAAGCAACCTGCCTCTCGCTCTCAGTTCATCCTCACAAGCTGTCAGAGAGTGTAAACTGGAGCTGTTCTTGTCAACACACCATGAACACACACACAGAGTGTGAGCGGGAGGAATTGACATGCCGCTCACGACTCGTATGGGGAGACTCAGGCTTTCATCGAGCACTGTGCTGTCTGCTGAACTGGTGACAATGAGCAACAAAGATGTTTTTATTTCAAAATAATTCAGCTATCAGAATGAGACAGAAAAGATACACGGTTTACGTGTTGTCATATGATTATAATGTAAAAAAGGGCAAACTGAATGAAATGATGTGAAAAAAAGTTTAATATTTAGAGTCATGGGTTTGTTTATCTGATTTTGGGGCTATGGGCAAAATATTACATTATGAGCAATTTTATATCACAATAACGATACATATCATGATATACTGTAGTTACTTTTGCTGGGAATACGGTTGCTACAATAAATACAATAAATTTGACATACCTACGAGCAGAGGCGGACTTACCCATTAGGCAAAGGTAGGTGACCGCCTTGGGCCCTTAAAAGCCAACGGCCCCCTAAAATGCTTTTCATATAGGATATGCGCATTAAGCGCTGACACGTGAACGGTTGCTGTTTACTGTGTTTATTACCACGACAACCGTGCAACGTGCTTTTTGTGTACCCTGCTTGAAGGAGATGAAAATATTATGCATGTGAAGCTGTAATTAACACAGGCTTAAGCTGGTAACTCATCAGTGGACTTTCCTCGTCAATACAGCATATTTTTCAACTTTTCTCATTCTATAGTTTCTGGACGTTCCACAAGCGCCTCCTACTGGCAGAGTGAATGTTAATTTTTCAATAATCCGGTCTGTAATTTTTGTTCAGATCAATGCGAAAATCGTATTTTATAATTTAATATAATAATTTATACTTCTGGCTCACCCCTGGTTTAAAGCTCAAGTGTCCAAGTCCAAGTCACTGTCACCTTATTTATATAGCGCTTTTAACAATACAGATAGTGTCAAAGCAACTGAACAGCATTAATTAGGAAATAGTGTCAATAATGCAAAATGACAATAGTAAACACAAATTTTTCAGTTAAAAGACAGTTCATCATTGAATTCAGTAATATCATCATCCAGCTCAGTTCAGTTAAAACAGTATCTGTACAATCAAGTCTACGATATCACTGGAAATTAAGTGTCCCCAACTAAGCAAGCCAGACAGGACAGCGGCAAGGAACCAAAACTCCATCGGTGACAGAAGGGAGAAAAAAACCTTGGGAGAAACCAGTCTCCTCTGACTAGACAACCCGAGTACGGACAAATCAATTAAAGATGTAATCAAACAGACGAGGAACACTATTTACAGCAGTTATTATATGATGCAATCAAACGTATAGCAAAATGTGGTAGTTACGTATGTTGTTTCAGGGTTGGAATCATCAGAGGTGTTCTGAGGGGTTTGCATCATCTCTTCTCAGTTGTTCTGGATCCAAACTGAAGCTTGTGTAAATCCTAGTTAAGGCAAAAAACAGAGAAACAAATACAACACATAATTAGCGTAGCTGCTGTTCAAACCAAGCAAAGAATGATAATGTGTTCAAACCAAGCAAAGAATGATAATGTGCATTTGTTTAGATATAACTGCAGTACAAGATTATTATATGCATTATTTGAATGCTTGGCCACAGAGATGTGTCTTTAATCTAGATTTAAACAGGAAGAGTGTGTCTGAAACCCGAACGTTATCAGGAAGGCTATTCAAGAGTTTAAGAGTAAAATGCGAAAAAGCTCTGCCTCCTTTAGTGGACTTTGCTATCCTAGTCCAAAAGTCCAGAGTTTTGCGACCTTAAGGAGCGTGATGGATTGTTTTGTAGCGTGGTAGAGATAGGTAGGTAGCAGGAGAACACATAAAGGGACTTCTAGGCAAGTCAAATTTGTAACTGATACAGAACTTAATAGGTAGACAGTACAGAGACTGTAAAATTGGCGTAATATGATCACATTTTCTGACCTGGTAAGGACTCTAGCCGCGGCATTTTGGACTACCTGTAGCTTGTTAATTGAAGATGCAGGACAACCACCTAGCAGTGCATTACAATAACAATAGTCCAGTCTAGAGGTCATGAATGCATGAACTAGCTTTTCTGCATCAGAAAACAGGATCATGTTTCGTAACTTGGCAATGTTTATAAGATGGAAGAATGCTGTTTTTGTAACATGCGAAATATGATTTTCAAAAGACAAGTTGCTGTCTAATATAACAACCAAGTTTTTGACTGTAGAGGAAGTAACATTACACCAGTCTAGTTGCAAATTGTAATCCAAGAAATTCTGTATACTGTTTTTTGGTCTAATAAGTAATATATCTGTCTTATCCGAATTCAATAGGAGAACATTATTGGTCATCCAATCTTTTACATTTTTAAACACACTCTGTTAGATAGCTTAGATAATTTAGAAGTTTCATATGGTCTTGTTGAGATATATAGTCGAGTATCATCGGCATAACAGTAGAAACTATCCCGTATTTCCTAATAATATTACCAAGTGGCAAAATGTATATCGAAAATAGCAGAGGACCTAGGACAGAACCTTGTGGCACTCCATATTTTACTGGTGATAATTGAGATGACTCCCCATTTAAAAGAACAAAGTGGTAGCGATTGGACAGGTAGGATCTAAACCATCTTAAAGCCTGGCCTTGAATACCTGTATAGTTTTGTAAGCGATCTATGAGTATGTCATGATCTATCGTATCGAATGCAGCACTAAGATCAAGAAAAACTAGCAATGAGACACAGCCTTGGTCTGACGCAAGAAGCAAGTCATTTGTAATTTAACAAGTGCAGTTTCTGTGCTATGGTGGGGCCTGAAACATGACTGAAATTCTTCATAGAGATCATTTTTTGCAGGAAGGAACACAGTTGAGCAGACACAACTTTTTCAAAGATTTTAGACAGAAAAGGAAGATTTGAGATGGGTCTGTAATTTGCCAATTCACTGGGATCTAGTTGTGGTTTCTTAATAATAGGCTTAATAACCGCCAGCTTGAATGGTTTGGGATGTGACCTAAAGACAACGACGAGTTAATATCGAGAAGCGGTTCTTCTGCTACAGGTAAAAACTCTTTCAATAATTTAGTGGGTACAGGATCTAACAGGCATGTTGTTGGTTTAGATGCAGTGATAAGTTTATTTAGCTCTTCCTGTCCTATAGTTGTAAAGCACTGCAGTATCTTTTGGTGCGATGAATGAAGCTAAAGGATTATACGCTGTAGAATCTACATTTGTATTTCTGATGTTATCTATTTTATCAGTGAAGAAATTACTATTAAACTGTGAGGGAATATTTAGATTGGGTGGCGTCTGTTTATTTGTTAATCTAGCCACTGTGCTAAATAAAAAACTAGGATTGTTTTGGTTATTTTCTATAAGTTTGCGGATATGCTCTGCCCTGTCAGCTTTTAGAGCCTGTCTATAGCTGGACATACTGTTTTTTCACGCAATTCTAAAAACTGTTTTTCCAAGTTAGTTTTTCTCCATTTGCGCTCAAGACTTCGAGTTTCTTTCTTGATAGAATGGGTATTATTGTTGTACCATGGCGCAGTACGTTTTTCTCTAACCTTTTTAAATTTCATGGGGGCAACAGCTTCTAATGTATTAGAGAAGATAGTGCCCATGTTGCTAGTTATTTCGTCTAATTCATGTGTACTTATTGGTACACAGAACAGTTAAGATAAATCAGGCAGGTTATTTGTGAAACTGTCTTTGGTGGCTAGAACAATAGTTCTGCCCGGACAATAACGCGGAGCCATATAGTTAATATCAGTAATACGCAGCATGCATGATACAAGGAAATGGTCAGTAAAATCATCGCTTTGAGGTACGATATCTATATCAGTAAGATCAATTCCATGCGTTATAATTAAATCTAGCGTATTATTAAAACGATGAGTTGGCCCGATGACGTTTTGCTTGACTCCAAAAGAGTTTATTAGGTCAGTAAACGCAAGTCCTAATGCATCATTTGTATTATCAACGTGAATATTAAAATCTCCGACAATTAACACTTTATCAACAGTAACCAATAGGTCTAAGAGGAAATCTGCAAATTCTTTTAGGAAATCTGTATACGGCCCTGGTGGTCTATACACAGTAGCCAGAGCAAGAGATACGATAGATTTCTTTTGCATATCTGACAGTGTAACATTAAGCATTAGTATTTCGAATGAGTTAAACCTGTATCCTGTCTTCGGAGTAACATTGAGAATATCACTATATATGGTTGCAACACCGCCGCCACGACCAGTCTGACGGGGCTCATGCTTATAATAGTAGCTTGGTGGAGTAGACTCATTTAGACCAATATAATCATTAGGTTTTAGCCAGGTTTCAGTCAAGCAGAGTAAATCAAAACGATTATCTGTGATCATTTAATTTACAATAACTGCTTTGGGTGCGAGTGATCTAATGTTTAGGAGCCCAAACTTTAAAAATTGTTTTTGTTAATTTATTTTAAATTTTTCTGGTTTAATCACGATCAGATTTTTTCTAGATCCTGCATTAAATTTATATTTTGACCTCACTATTCAGGGAACAGACACAATCTTTATAGATTGTAAAGCACAAGTACTTCTATCATTTAAGCGGGTAGAACAAAAGTCATCAGGGCAGTTATTTGAGATTTGACTTACTAGTCATATGGAGCGTAGCATCCTGGAGATGTTGTCCGACATGAGCTCCGCTCCCACTCTGCTGGGATGCAGGCCATCAGCGCGAACAGTGAAAAAGCCTAGGACTCTCCCAGAAAAGATTCCAATTATTAACAAAGAGCAGTTTCTGTTCTTTACACCATGACAATAACCATTCATTTAAAGCAAAAAGTCTACTGAACTTTTCGTGTCCTCATCGATACGTGGGAAGTGTGGAGAGGTTGATCATTTTTAAAAGTTTATTTTGTTTTGTGAAACCACTGTATCTCAAACTGTAAAGCGGTTGCCATCGTGGTCTACAACTTGAAAGAAGAGCCATGATAACATGGACAGGCAAAATGTAGAAAAATTGGACACAACTGTGGGGCACCATTTTGCAGCAGCAAGCATCACAACAAAAAAAAGGAACCTCAAGGTGGATTTAGAAAAATGAATGCAAATGTATAGGGGCCCCATTCTTATATTTTGCCTGGGGCCCCCAATTCCCTAAATCCGCCCCTGCCTACGAGTATTTGACTGTTTAAGTAGAATCAAATAAAAAGTACTCACTTCACTACTCCTATTACAGTATGTGACATGGAGCTTACTGAAGCCCCGAATTAAGTTTAATTCTGTGTCTTATTGCACAGAGTATGTGCATAAATGTCAACTTTGTCCACCCCTAGTAAATGTAAAATGCTTATTTCTGACTTATCGAAAAATGCCCTACATCATGTTTTGTGATATTAAGCCGTTCAAGATCATTAAAAGTCTGTAGGTCCATCGGAAAGTATGACTATATGAATCCAGAAGCATAAACAAACCAGAAACCAACCTGAATCTTTAGAGATCTTATTTTGGTGTTTGTGACATGCTGTTTGAACTGAGACTCTGTGGAGAGTCAAAAATCGTCACATTGGAGAAATCATGTGCACCACAGCAGGTGTCTGCAGCCTCTTTCTCCTCTCAGTAAACGGGCCAGGGTGCCGGAGCTCATCCAAGAACAGATTTTCATGCAATGTTAGGCTCGGCAAACTCTGACAAAGTCCAATTCTTGTAAAAACCTGGGACTCATAATTAAAAATGTGGTAAGTAGGCTACCACCCTCAAATCAAAACTCCGCTCTCAGAAGATATGATTGGATGAAACAGCACAGGCCACTCCCTTGCAGCGGCAGAGTTTAACCGCCCCTGATTAGAGAAGTCCTGCATATATTATGTCACCAGTATAAGGTTGGTCGTTTCACCAGAGGGTCCAGTTATGACATTTCAATTAAACATTATGAGGTCAAAATTGCATTTAGAAAATACATATTTAGAAAATAGATTGGGTGAATTTATTTTATTGCAGACTTTAAAGCAATCATTGATTTTTCAGGACACCTATTTCAGTGATATCTGTCACATAGGAGAGACATTTCCAAAACAAAAATGCCTTTAAATGGACCACAGTAAAAGGGTTGCTGTTCAAGGTACCAATCTGAATAGTTATGATAGGAAAAGAATAGAATCATGATGGGGCCTTAGATGCTAATTTTAATTGGAACTACTCCCCGCAAAAAGATACTTTCCGTCCATGCATCATCACCGAAAGGGAACATTGCTCACTTTTTTAAGTTTTAAATCAGTTCTGTCAAGGTCGGAGATTTGTAGGAGAACAGTGGCATTTGGCTGGGGAATAATTAATCGACAAACAGCTACAAGGATGCCAGAAACTGTCCGATCAATGAAACTCAACACTCAGCCAGCAGTCTGGGTGCAGTTCTGTCAACACCTTCGACTTTAGGCGAGTCTCAAGAGATTTTAAGTAGATGATTGCTTCTTGTTATGTGATTATTTTGAAAAATGATATGAATAATTCATTCATTTGGAGCGTTCCTGTCACAAATCATAGCAAAAGGCAAGTAGGATGCACAATAATAAAATTAAATCGCCAAAAGGCGATAAATCGCGATTAATCGAATGTGATTGTCATGCTTATTTTGTCAGTTAAGCCGGTTCTGTGATCAGTAGTAAATCTCCATAACCGAAGGCCAGAGGGCGCGCTTACGCTGAAAACTCAAATACGCTCACAGAAGAACCCAGGAAAAAATCCCTATAGAGCGTTCTGAAAACCAGAGATTTAACGCTTTCATTCAATTCAACACTTGAAATTACTGAAATAGAAAGTATATTAATATGCGCAATGCAATCGGACATAGCCTTTATCACTGCTGGGAATACTCATGAAACTATGTTGGTGACGATTCGTGTTAGAAGGCACCCATCTCACAGACCAGGATTTATTTCAAACACTTGCCTGAGTCTGAAGATTGAGTTTGGCGTAAAAACCTGTTATTACCAAGTGAACATGTACGTGCTTTCAGCTGGAGCAGCATTTACTACACAGAGCCAAAGTTCACTGACAAGCTACACAAAATCACATTCATAACCGCAGACGATTTCTTCGATTTCAGATCGCCCAAC
The DNA here is from genome assembly GCA_018155175.1 of Sinocyclocheilus anophthalmus. Taxonomy (NCBI): domain Eukaryota; kingdom Metazoa; phylum Chordata; class Actinopteri; order Cypriniformes; family Cyprinidae; genus Sinocyclocheilus; species Sinocyclocheilus anophthalmus. The sequence goes on along the minus strand of JADLZN010010704.1, from coordinate 11,214 downwards.
GATTAAATCGTCTGCGATTATAAACGCGATTTTGCATAGCTTGTCAGTGAACTACGGCTATGTGTAGTAAATTCTGCTCTATCTGAAAGCATGTGATGATGATTTCCTGCTTATTACAGAACCGGCTTTACTAACAAAGTGCGCATGACAATCGCATTCGATTAATCGTGCAGCCCTGATGGCTCAGTATCCACTTTCATCTATGTTCCTCTGTAGAGAGAAATGGTATCTGTGAGGGAAGTTGCCAGTCAGGACTTAGACTGTATGCATATGTACGCGAAGGCTATCTCAGAGTTTACAATTTATGACTGCTCTTGAGCATCAATCGTCGTTGTACTTCTTATTAGTGGTCTGCTGATCTTCAGCACTGGTTTGACAATTATGACCACAACATTCTGTGGAAAGTAAGTGTAGACTACAAAATTATGTGTGCAATTATGTGGAATTGCATTGTCATGGTGCAAAATCCTAGTTCTCTGAGGTCCTCAGTTCGTGCAGTGAAGCGAGTTGGTATCATATCGATCACAATTACAGTATGGAGTACCACAAGGCTCAGTACAAGGACCATTGCTTTTCACTCTTTACATGTTAGCCTTGGGAGATATCATCAAGAAACATAGTGTTAGCTTTCACTGTTATGCTGATGAAACTCAGCTCTATATTTCTTCACGGCCCGATGAAACATACAGTCTGCATAAAATACCAGAACGCAGAGTGATATTAATAAACTAGAATACTGTCTAACACTTGATGACTGCTCTGTTAATTCCTCGTCATCAGAACCTAGGTGTGCTATTTGATAGCAATCTCTCCTTAGAAAGCCACGTTCTAACATTTGTAAAACTGCATTTTCCATCTCAAAAATATATCTAAATACACAGCCAAAAGGCAGCAACGTTAATCATGCGTTCATGACCTCAAGGTAGATTATTGTAATGCTTATGGGTTGGTTGCTCTGCATGCTTAATAAAGAAACTCCGCTGGTCCAAATAAATGCGAGCAGCAGGTCTTACTCGCAACCAGGAAATCGACCAGATTAGCCCCGGTGGTTCGGCAATCTCTCAGTGGCTCCCTATTGAACCACCAAATACATTTTAAAAATCTGTATATACTGATAAAGCCCTGAAAGCTTTAACAGCCTTAATACTTGAGTGAGCTTATCACATTTATGTCCTTCACGGTACTGCTGCGATCTCCAAACTCTGGCTATTTGATAATGAACCTAGGAATATCCCCCCAAAATCAAATGCTGGGGGCAGATCCTTTTCCTATTAGTGCCCTTAAACTCTGGAACAAATATACCCCTAGCATGTTTCTGGGAGGCAGAGCCCACACTCTGTCAGGTTTAAACCTAGATTAAAGAGGTAACTTGTGATGAGAGGGGGACATCGGGGACTGAGGCAGAAGTGGCGGGGATTGAGGTAGACCCAGGGCAGAAAAGAGGACACCACAGCAGTGGTGGGCTGGAGGCTGGCCAACTTAGGAATGGAACAATGGGGGCTCCGCCAGCTCGGGAGGCAAGATGGCGAGCACTGCCACTTTGGCGAAAAACAGAGGCTAGTTCTACCACCTGAGGAAGTGTAAGCGGGAAACCGCGCTTACAGGAAGGCCAGAAAACAAGCCCCCCGCCGCTGCAGAGGGAACATCAGCAGGCTCCCACCGCTGATCGGGAAGGCCTGAAGCGAGTCTCGCTGCATCCTGGAGAGAGTGACTAGTGGGCTCCAGCTGCTTCTGGGAAGGACTGAAACAAGCTCTGCTCCTTGGAGGCGAAACAGCGGGCACCGCCACACGGGAGCATTTGAGCGAGACATATCCCACCTCAGGGAACGTGACGCGGACACCGCGCACTAGGGCGGAAAATTGTGAGAGGACACCGCTCCGCCAGAGAGATATAGTGAGTGGACACCGCCGCTTTCGGAGCTTTGTGAGTGGACACCGCTGCCTCGGGGGAACTGTGAGCAGACTCTGCTGCCTCGGGGGAGCTGTGAGCGGACACTGCTGCTTCTGGAGCTTTTTGAGCAGACACCGCCACCTCAGGGGAACTGTGAGCAGACACCGCCACCTCAGGGGCTCTGCGAGCAGACCACGCCGCTCGCACCGACATCAGCACAGGTTCCTGCACGCTGCGTACCACCCCGCGATGCTCCAGGACCGGGCGGGAGGTACTGGGTGCAGCAGACGAGGCCTCTGACGACCCTGGGATTGCCACTTCGGGAGAACTGTGAGCAGGCTCCGCAGCTAACTCCAACCTGAAGGCTGAGCCGCTCAAATGCAGAGCCAGGTTAATGTAGTCCTCCAGCAACTCCTCGGGTACCCAGTATGGCATCAGGGACTTGAAAGGCTCAGCTAGGCCTTCCCAGAAAAAGACCATGAGGCAGGTCTTATCCAGCGCAAACGATGAGCAACTCCAAAATAATCCTGGCATTACTCCTCAATACTGCTGGTATCCCTGAAGGATGTGAAAGAGTTTCCCCTGCTGGACCGAATGTTTACGGATGACAGAGGTCTGGGTCCAAGTGTCAGGAGAAACTCGATTTCACAACAAAATAGACAAAGCAAAACAGAAACCCCAAAAAAACAAAAAAAAAGAACTCAACCAAGACGGATCGGGATACAATTACAGCCAAACAGACGTGCTCCCGCATCCACAACATCAAACAGAAATACAACTACCATACAAAACAATTCAGCCAGGCAGCGATGGTGGGAAATGTGGTGTATAAATGTCATGACAATGAGGAACAGGCGGGGTGTAATAAGGACAGGTGTGATGGATTTAGGGATGTAATGAAATCCGGTGAGGTATTGGGGAGAGGCGACCTGTGGTGACTGTAGAGGGAGAAAGCAGGGGCTTTACCGGATCTCTGACAATCGTTAGCCACCATGGAATTCCAAGTCTGTAATCCAGATAGATGGGCCACCCTAGCCACCCAGTCAGCCAGTCCATTCCAGACGACAAGGAAGATCTAGTACCTAGAGAAGTAGATCTCTACAACCTGAATGGCAGCGGGAGACATGGGCACATTAGATGCACCCCAGAGACAGATCCCCTGCGAATACCTTGTCACCTCGACGACCATTGGCATAAGACCACAGGAAACAGACAAGTCCTCTGCAAAATCTGACCTGTGTTGCAGCCTGGAATTAAACCACGCCATGCTGGTTTAGTCTGGTCAGAGGAGAACTGACCCCCGACTGAGCCTGGTTTCTCCCTAGGTTTTTTCTCCATTTCTGTCACCGGTGGAGTTTTGGTTTCTTGCCACTGTCACCTTTGGCTTGCTCAGTTGGGGACACAAAAACGTGACTGATTGCACATACACTATTGAAAAAGAGCTGAACTGGATGATGACATCATTGAATTCAATGATGAACTGACTTTAACTGAAAATTTGACTGTTTGTTATTGTCCTCTTGCGTTATTGACAAACTAGTTTCCTGCTTGACACTGTAAAGCTGCTTTGACACAATAAGTATTGTATAAAGGGCTAAATAAATAAAGGTGACTTGCAGGGGTGCCTTAAGATAACCAGAGGCCCCTGGGCTACAGCATTATGCTAGGCCCCCCTACCGTAGATATATATTGTCACGGAAACACCAGGCTCTTCCACTCATCAGTGATCCCAATCACCGGAGTTCTGATCACCCGCACCTGACCGTTATTCACTAATCAACAGCACCACAGTATAAGAGCACACAGTTCACACAAACACATTGTCTGGTCTCCATTGTGGAAAAGGACTCATCGCTCATGCCAAGCTACTTACCTGGACTCTTGTTCCAGGTCTCCCGATCTCCAAAACCTGGTAACAGATTATACCATCATCAGTATCGTTGCTCAACTCAGTAAAGACTCCTTATCTGCAATATACTACCTGCTTCTGCTATTTATCTACATCTGTGCAATAAACCCGTCTGTTTGATTCTAACCTGTCTGTGTCTTGAGTCTGACCACACGTTACATATATAGCTTTATGACAATTATTTGTTGAATTTCGAATATTTCTAGCTGGCATGCCAGTTAACATTTACAGCACTGTTCTCCTCAAAATATGAATGTAAGTGAATATGCAAATTCACTCTTTGCCACAAAGTGGCGCTTGTGGAACAGCAGAATTACATAGCCGTTACATAAAGTAAACACTACATTATTACGGCATTATAAGGAGGTAATATGAAAAGAAAATGCCATGTGAGTTTAACAGATATCTATGTGAGTTTAACAACATAAATTACACAAAATATTCATTATTCATCATCAGTAGATTGAAACAAAAGTTGGCAAGTTGGCATAAATGTGAGCTATTTGGTGGTTGCTAACTGTGTTTATATTTTGAAACATGCCGTGCTTGGGTTTAATTAATTAAATCATAGCATAAAGACATGTATGCAGAATAGCTCTCGTGCTAGACTTCTTTACTAGTGCATTGTGCGTTCTGCTCACAGTAAATCGGTGGAACATACCAACTATACAAACTGTGTGGGGGAAACCTAAACTGAACCATTCACTACATATACTACAAGCAGGGCATTGCTGAAAATGAGTCTGTGTTTGAGTTTGTTTACAGAATGCTGTTGTCACTATTGCAAACTCCCATATATACAAATAATTATTCGAAAAATATAATTTACCTGCAGCCAGTAGGCCCCTCCCAAGTGTAGGCCCCTGGGCTTAAGCCCATTGAAGTCCATGTGTTAATGTGCCCCTGGTGACTTGACTTGAATTTTGTAAATACTCTCTCTGGCCAAATGTAGATATGTATTAGGTCAAGAGAATGAAATGGATAAGAGATAATGGAAAGTCGTCCGTTTATCTCCTAGTCAACATTCTTTGACCTTTCTTTTCTCGCCTAGGGTTATTCCCATATTGATCTTTCCAGATTACCCCAGATTAACGGCTGTTATCAGCTCCCCGTGCTCAATACCATCTAAACTCACTTTCCTCTCTGTTTGTCTTCAGTCCTTAATATTTACCAATGCTCACACGTTCAGTGTAGCCTCAACCCACCCACTGCACTTCCACCTGACCCACATCACCAGAGAGATGACAGGTTGCGACCAGAGTTCTGCTCAAAGAATGACAAGTCAATTTAATCTCTTGAGTTTTAGATACACCAGTTTAATATTATATTATATATATGATATATAATATATTATATATATATACATATATATATATATTATTATAATATCTATATATAGATTATAGATATATATAACATCCCCAAACATGCTATGACTAAGTAAGGGGATAAAGAATGCAGGTAGATAAATGTGAATAACGGAGGAACAATTATTCTCAATATCAGTGAAATTTATTGAAAGAATTATTCCAATCAACCAATTCTTTGGGTAGTTAATCCACAGCTAACAAGCCTTCAAAAAGGAAAAAAAAAAAAAAAAAAAAAAAAACAATCAAGAGAAACAACAGCACAACTTATTGTCAGACTAGGGCATCTAGAGTGAGAAAAATTAAATTGGCTCTCTTAGTTCTCCAATGAAAGTTTTCAATCTCTCTTTTGATCTTTTTTTTTTTTGTTATAGTATGTGTTCTTTGATCAGTTCCTCTATTTCTGTTCTTCAGTGTTATTGCTATCAGTTTATCTTTCATCTCTTGTATTTGATTTAATTTCTTATTATGGATTATCATTTCTCAACCATTCTAGCGAAATAATAAACTGATGTTCTCATTTGGCCATAGTAAATTAAATGTAAGGTTCAAATATAGGCCTATATTTCATTTTGATGTTCAGCATTTTGTATTTTAATCAGAGTTTGATGAATTTGTAATCGAACAACTGATGCTGCAACTATTTATTAAAGGAATATATTGAGGAAAAAGCTATATTATGGATTGAGGACACATATTTTAGCCTTAAGCAAAAAGTTAAAAATGCCTTAATTATGGGTTTGTTTCTTACAAACATGCAACTTTTCAAGATGTTAATTGATGGACTGGAGTAGTGTGGATTATTTGTGGATTTGTGGATTATTGTGATGCTTTTATCAGCTGCGTGGACTCTCATTCTGACGGCACCCAATCACTGCTTGAGTATCCATTGGTGATGTAATGCTAAATTCTCCAGATCTTTTCTGATGAAGAAACAAACTCATCAACATGGCCTGAGGGTGAGTACATTTTAAGCAAATTTTCATTTTTGGGTAAATATTCCTCTAAAGCTGTTTGCTTGCAAAACTTTTGCGTTCCCATGAGAAAGTTTGTGTGAAATGCAAAAATGGTGATATAAGTAATATGGAAAAATTATATTTCAGTGTTTTTGTGATACCAGCCTTTAGGGGCTACATAATACGGGACATAAATGAGATGATAAGAAATGGTGGAAATATAAGAGATAGATATGAGATAGGAAATCTATATTTAAATGCACAGTTTTTCGCATGAACACAATACTTTTGGAGCAGAATACTGAGTTTCTTCGGGGAACTCAAAAGTGTGAACCCTATGTCATAGAAATATAATTTTTCCTCCCATCTCATATTTTTTCCATCACCAGGGGCTCCGTATAAATTAACATTTGGAGTAGTGCTAAACCCAGAGGTAAACCCAACTTTACTTCTCAGTTAATGCTAATACAATAAGTCATGTTTAATAAACTGACCTTTCTCAGAAATATACTGTAATTTTAGTTTAGCTTCCTCATTCCTGTCTCTTTTTTGAATTTTGGTTGTTCTCTGTCTACATGACTCACAGAGTGAACTTTTCACAACTGTGCAGATTCAGAACATGCAGCAGAATGTCACCATCATGGACTTTTAGTTTGTTTTTTCCACGTGTACCTTGACCTAGTTTTCTGATCTCCGGTGATTTAGTCATTCTGTCACCTGTGTTTGTAATGATTCTTCGCTTGGTCTGTGTAATTTCAGTGCTCCTTTTCAGTTATTCCTGTCGGTATTGTTGAGTGCTGTTGTTTTTGCTGCGTGTTCCCTTTTGCCTTAATGGATTATCTCTTCGGGGTCTGATTAAACTCTTGTGAGATGACATTAGTCTCCTGTGCCTCATACAGGTTGCGTGACAGGAATAGGGATCAGACGTTTTTTTTGTTTGTCTTGATCGCATAATTATTTTTGGTTCTTATAGCAGCAATGTAAGCAATGTCTATATCAATGCATATAATATATCATAAACGATTTCGGGTCTCTGCCACAAAGAGCTTGCAGGCTATTCCGCTATCTGCTTTGTTACAGACTGTCTTGCAGTCTTTGGTTGCGTGACACAGGTGTTTGCATCATCGCCAGGTAATTGAGGTCAATGCGATACTAGGCATCGCGTCGTAATGATGAGGCCACTGATACGATAACATTGAAGATAGGAGGCGTAGATGATGCGATGCGATGTGCGATTACGATTCACCCCAATCCGATTTCGTTAGATTCCGATTTCAACACAATGCGCTTCGATGCCAATACGATGCAATGAAAAAAAAAATATGATAACTATTTCTTGGTTTCAGACAGACAGACAATCATAAAAAATTAATTTGGTGTGTTCTGACTTCTAATGCCCCGAGGCCTGTTTCATAAAACAAGTTTAGCAAATAGGCCAGGTTTATTTCAGTTAGTCTGACTCACTGTCAAATGATTTGGTAAAAAAATAAAAATTTGAACAAAGATCAAAATCAGTCACTGTGGCAACTTATGCTGGAAAGCTTATGCCTCGCCCATTCCGGACAGCAAGCAAAATGGATATATTTGCATGAATTTCTAACATTTACAGATGGAGAATATAACTGTGACATGTCAGTTATGCACTGAGGAAAACACAACTTCTCAAATGCATCAAACAGCACAGATATATTCGCTGTTTGCCATGGTGGATCGATTTGATCCACGATCGACATTAAGGGCTGTTTAAGATTAAGCGTCCACGAATTAGGTAGATTGTGTGAACTTACATTGTCGTTTATGGAACTGCTTTAGCCCCGATTGATTGTGGATGAGGGTTATTTCAAGGTCAGAGTTTTGGTACCTCCCATTTCTCAGTCTCTGTAAGTTGTTGTGATTACGTTCATATTCAGCGCAAGCGTGATGAGGAATGCGATAGGAGAAATCAATCTACATATAAAATATTGGTCACAGATTTTTGGTCACTTTATGAATAATAAAAGTATAGCACATCCACTAATAATTATATAAAAATAAATCGGTTTTTACCGATGCAAATATGTTAGAAACGATGCATCGCGATACAAATGCCAACTTGTATCCGATACACACTTTTTAAACCGGTGCATCGTATCGTTAACTTTTTATGCTGATGCACTGAGCGAATCGGTGAATCTTCCCATCCCTAGCTGAAACCTGTTTCATTTAAAATGCCAAGTGTATAGAGTATATATATGTATTTAAGCCTTGTGTTTCCTTTGTTTCCCTGTCAGGTATTGTTTATGTTTAATGTGTTGTTTCCAGTGATATTTCCTAGTGTTTCCTCTGAGAGTGTATGATAGCATGCATTAAAGGAAGAGAAAGCAATCACAGCACAGACCAGTTTAACCCTATAAAGCTTGTATAATATTTGCTACACACATTTCTAAAAAGTCTAAATTATCAATATGATCCAAACTTTGCGGAAAAACCTGTTGCACACATCCTATATGCTTTCTGTCGTCTGATTGATAGTTTATACTTTTAAACAAGTAAAAGGCCCTGTAAAAATGTCCCTATTCAGGTTGTGGTTCACGTGTACTTTTGCTGCAAAATATTTACTGATGTTACTTTACTGAGATAAATGTAAGAATAACTTTCATATTGTTAGTAATATTTCAAGACAATTCAGTTTTTAGAAAGGTCATGTTAAATGAAGTATTCACATCGAAGCATCAGGCTTCAGAATCGTACTTTTTTCGCCATATAAATATCAGCAACTACATAAATTAGCATATTTTTGGTCAGTCTAGGCCTCTGAATTAAATTGAAGTGCTTTTTCCTCTTTGAATATGAGCTTCATATTCTCCATATATCATACTATAAGCCATAAAAGCCTGATTTATCAAATCAGATACTCAACAAAAAACACATATGAAAGCTAACAGCTACATTTTTTTAACTATTATTTCATAAGGCTTTACAGGATTAAAGGTGAATCATGACACTTTAATATTATTCATGACGTTAATTGCTTTTTGCGTTTTTATTCTATTAACCAGAAGCACATACAACATCATTTCTGTAGTTAAATCACATACACAAAAAAGAAAAGAGAGCAACTATAATTTAACACTTTTAAACAAAAGCTTTACTAGCAAAGTGTTTCTTTTCATTAAAAATATGCAATTAAGCAAGGCTAATGTTTTAGATAAAAGGGGAAGAGTTAAAAGAACTGCAGCTTTGATTTTGCAACTCTTTTATTTTCAGTGTTGAGCTTAGATCTGTATTTTATCCACGACACAGATAGCATGTGGCGGTGTGATCTATGAGCGGGACCTCCCGCTCCACACCAACCAGAATTCAACTGTGACGGGACCTTTAGCCTCAGGCTTGAGTCAGAAGTCATGAACCGCTGCTTCTCAGAGGAGCTCAAATCAGCAGGTGCTGTGGTGAATGAATCTCTGAGCCAGTCGTATTGGCCACTATAGTCAGGAAAATATATTGAGGATTACAAATAAATGTTCTTATTGGCATTTATGATTCTGTGAAGATCCGTTAACATCCATGGGACTTTTCTAGTGCACAAACGGTGCACAGATAGTGGGATACAGTTCTTTAGATTGTTCAAATGTTCTTCACACTAACAACAACAAAAAAGGCTCTTTTAAGAACTGTTCACTGAAAGATTCTTTAGGGAACCAAAAATTGTTCTTCTATGACATCACTGCAAAAACATACTCTTGGAACCTTTATTTGAGCATGTTATATTGACCAAATCTTTTTAAACGAGTCTGTATTTCTTTGCTCATTCGTTTGGGCGAATGATCTGACCTTGTCTGCCTAATGTGGCAGGTGCTTGTCTTTGCCCTGCAGCTGGAGATTTAATTCATTCAACTTAGATTTGCCAGTGTCATTAGAAAGGAGTCATTACTAAACTTGCTGGCAACATTGTTCATTCCCTTGCCCTCGGGGAAAATTCAAACCTCGTCTCCGAGCTCACAATGTCTAGACTTGTGGGAGAGACATCTAAAACCATGTTCACACATACTGTGACATACTTGCGTGTGAACATAACCAAAAGCTGAACCAGATTATAATATGTAAATGAGCTATCCCTTTCACATTGGAAGGATTCTGCTAGCTTGTGGAAACACACAGGGGAATCTCTCAGTTATGTATTACTGGACGTTTTCATTCACAAGGTAATGTGAAGAAGCAGTCTTTGAAATGATACACTACCCACTGCTAGTATCTTTTACAAATGACTATTGAATTCATGTTTTCCCTGCCAGCTCCCCAGGACATCTGCTTTTCGATGCGCGTAATTTACAAGCTGATACGGTTCAGCCCACATCTTCCATTCTCTCTAGACAACATGACCTGATCATGGCGTATGCAGTTTACTGTATGTTCCATGTGGATGGTTCCACCCATTATGTTTGTCACATTACTTAGTTTTAAAGAACTGGTAAAAGCACCACTAAAGACACAAGTTTTCAAGCATTCTTACCATAGACGATTTCATTGACTTTTCAAGTGTATTATTCTCTATTATAGTGTCTCCCACTAAGAACAATAGAATAGAAAAACAACAACTTTGTGTTTAAAACTATTGAGTTCACATATTAATCAATTAATTATGTGGCCAAAATTGGGCCCGAAACAAAGTTGTTAATAAAGGAATTGATTGCCTATCTGGGTGAACAGAAAAAAGGCGTAGGATTTACTTTAAAACAACTGTTGGTAAATTTCACAAATTACGAAGACATGCAAGCAACTATGGAAGCCCGTTTCCGCCACTAAAAAAAACGGAATACGAGATTTTTATTCTCCAATTGCAATTGCCAGTTAGAGAACGTCTGAATTGCTAGATATATAATGCGCAAATTGGTAAATTATTAAAGTGACTGAATTGCTGGATATAAACTCACCAAACTGAGAGAAATAAAGTCGAGCATCGCAAGATATTAAATCACAATTTTGATTTTTTTTTCTTGCAATTCTGACTTTTCTCATAAACTTGCAATTGTGAGTTAAGTCCAATTCTAAGGGGGAAAAAAAGACTATTTTCTTACAACTGCAAGTAATTTTGATTACACACAATTGCGACTT
>JADLZN010010703.1:27643-63925 GCA_018155175.1 Sinocyclocheilus anophthalmus | reverse complement strand
CCACTTTTCCAGTTACCTGACAAACTATTTTCCAGTGTACAATGGGAAAGTGCTAGTCTGGCACAATATACAGTATTTACATAGGTGTATGAAATAAAATGTTCATATTGTTGTATTCTTTGCTGCTCTTAAGGCCAAATGCAATGCAAATCAACTGATACATGACAGATTCAGAAAACTGTTTAATTTTTTGACGATTACCATCTGACTTTCGAGGAACAACATCTCATCATCTCTATCCAGAAACCTAAGCTTGTGGAGGTATCCGTTATCACGGCAGATTTAATTATATCATTAATTCCAAGTCAAGCGAGATAAGCTGATTCAATGCAAAAATCACTATTAAAGATGAATGTTGAGAGAATGCACACAAGTCCAAGTAGATGTAATAACACACTTGAATATGAAAGCTCGTTATCGGTGTACGCTTGGAAGAGCAGGGAAGGACTGGGCATTATGGCCGAACATCTGTAGAAGACATTGATTTTACAAGGCTCTTAAGTGAGGCAAATGTTTTCAGTGCATCGATTAAAACAGCAGACGACATGACGGGAGATAAAACCACAAAGTAGCCTTGAAAGTGTGAAGCCAAATTGTTATACGATGATAATTGCCCATCCTGAAGTGTGTCTAATGAGTGTGATAGGAGTGGATTAAGTAAGGGAAAGCACTGGCAGAGACAAATAATCCCAGTGCCATATGATTTCCACATATATGGCTTCTAGATAGGCAGCTCCCTTTAGCTAATGAGAAATCAAACTGATCCCAGTGCAGTTGAGAAACATAAACTTTGACAGATATAAGAATAGTGAAAAGACTTGTGGGAACTGTGTTCATAAAAACAGTCATCATCATAATAATAGCTTGTATCGCTGCAACAACAGGCTTTATTGCATACATCGTTTTTAAAGGGATACTTCACCCCAAAATTAACATGCTGTTATTATTTACTCACCTTCACATTGTTCCAAACCAGAAAGAGAAATTTTGAGGAATCTGCCAGATGCTTATTTACATGTAATTACAAAAACTAAAAAAGGGACGCAAAAGCACCGTAAAATGATCTTAAAAATAGTCTACTTGATTTCTTGCACTATTTTCCAAGTATTCTCAAGTCATACAAGTGCTTTTTAAGAGTAACCGATTGGTTATGTTTGGATCAACCGATTCATTGAAAAGATACACCTCTAACAAATCATTTATTTACAAATCATTTCTTCTCTCATGAAGGCAGGTGTCAAGATTTTATAACCACTCTGCATTTTGTTCCTCACAAAATTGCCATCTTCTGGCTCCAAAACACTTTGAGAATAACAGCCTTCGAGATGTGCGGATTACTTTCATGACACATTTATTACAGTTCACAGGCTTGACATTTTAAATCCCCATTCACTGTCATTTGATGGAAACTACATTCTTCGAAATTTCGGCTTTTGTGTTCCACAGGGAAATAATAGTCACACAGGTTTAAAACAACAACATGAAGTTAACTGAATTTTACTTTGGGTGAACTAGTTCTTTAATAAACAACACTTCGCAGCGTTCAGTGACACTGCCTTCTTCGCAAGGGTCTAAAAGTAACACTCCAGGTTGATTTCTGCAGCGGCTTCATGTTAACTTGCCTTTCTCCCCACATAAACATATGGACACGCTACTGCTGCTGTGATTCCTGCTCAATGTCTGACTAACATTCCGGGCATTTACGCTGCACCACTTCAACAGTCCTGATACAAACCATTTATTAATCATCTCGTCTGGCGTATTTGTTCGTCAAACAGATTCGTTTGCGATATATGTTGTGGATTCGCTGAAAGTACGTTAGGCTTCCTATATGTGGTACTGCTATTCTCATTCGCAATCTCTTTTTAGTACATAAGCACATTATACAGCGTGCAGTGATCGTGATATCCACAGAATGACTGTCTGAGCAGAGATCACGGCGCGAAAACACAATGCGCTCGAGCTGCAAAGCTGACCGTTATTTTTGCCGTTCAGCAGTCGAGGCAGCTAGCAACAGGCCGGGATGGAGCGAACTCGCCGGCGACAAAAACGTCGTTTTCCTTAATATAATGCGGTCGGTGTGTAACGGCGACACACTTACCTTGATTTGGCACTGGCGTACTAGTATCTCCACAGCGCGTATGTTTTAACGAAAGGGATGCTTCGCGAATCGTGGCGGAAACAGGAACTGGGGAGACTGACTGACTGCTGCTGTCTGAATTCTCACTGCTGGGCTCTTGAGGAGGCTGCTCGGCTGTCGCTGGGCTGCACTGCGCATGCGTGTGTCAGATCACCAAGACACAAGTGCTCCTCGGCACCGCTTGCAGTTTCTTGGATCTCATTATTCATGGTTTTGCCAGCGTAATGCGACTGATTTTCTCCCTACAAATGTGACAAACAGTCATTTCACTAATGAGACCGCAGATAAAGCAATTTAAAGCGACCGATCGTGTGGGATTGTATAAAAAAAAAGAATAATAAAAAAGCCCACTGTTATGCAAATGTAAGACACTCTCGGGGTTGTACAGATTAATATATATTACATTTCTAATAAACGTCCTGTCCAACATAAGGCTCGGCAAATCTTGCGTTCAGTGTTTCCATTCTGAACATATTATATTGTACTAGACACTGAATTCCTCTTTGCAGTATTTTTACTGTTTATATAGCATTTGTATACTTTTACACACATGCATATTTCCATTTAGATACTTTGTATTTTGCTCTCAATATTTGATTTTTAATAAAGTTTGACTTGTTTTGTGATCATCTGCAATTGTATAAGTTTACTTATTGATGCAAAATACTATCATTTTAACATATAAAAGGAAACAATGAGTTTGTCAGGCCAGTGTTATAAGACCTCATTTGGTCTGAAGAAGCCCATTTCTACCACATTAGAAAAAAAAACACTCATGCTTTGAAAACCATCATTACTGTATGACATACAAAGTCATAATTATGAGATAAAAAGTAGCAATTATGAGATAAAATTTCATAGTTATGAGATAAATGTCAAAAGTATGAGATACTAAGATAATTATGAGTTAAAAGGTTGAATTTTTGCCAGAATTATCTCATAATTCTTTTTTTGTCCCTTATGAAAATGAACCATAGTTTTATTATGGTAAAAGTGTAGAAGCTAACCACGTTTTTCTTTTTTTTTCTTTTTTGTAAGGATTGATTACCATTTGTATAACCACAATTTAACTACAAATACCATGGTTAAACTATGGCTAAAATCATGGTTAATTTTTTGTAAAGGGTGTCAAATAAAGCATTTTTTTCCGGAAATGGGTTACATATTGGACTGTCATTAACGGCATGTAGAAGATAGCTGATGGTTAGGATTGTAGTCATTTGTCTCTCTCTCTCTCTCTCTCTCACACACACACACACACTAAATCGAGGGCAGTATGACTGTAATCATTGTTGCATCACTCCCACCCAGTGGTCTGACTGTGGAATCACACCATGAACCTCTCACTGGGTTTCGCCTACATTATTTTCAAGTATTAAAATGGAGGTTTAAATCTAGAGCCAAATACTACGGAATGACTTTGTATCAAAATATAAAGACTTATCATATATATAATACTATAGAGATTATAGTATTATAGAATTCTATATTATGATATATATTATATATACCCATGTGAACCTTTCATATATTTAGGTGTCACAGAGGTAAAAGACTGATCAAGAATATATGCTGTTTAAAATATTGTGAATATATAGTAAAAAAAAAGTATATACTAATAATAATAAGACTGAATATATTACTCAAAATATTAAGAACATTAAATGAAGTAATTGGTTGATTGATTATTTATGTTTCTTTATCCTCGGTCGCTCTCACGGTTCTCCTGGCATTTTCCCATTTTCTTTTCCCGTATGGCAAGGCGAATTCATCAGTTAAAGAAGTATACAATATTGGAAGATGTAGGAAAGATGAGGTGAATTTAAATAGATTACAATTTGGGCACACAGGACTAAATGCACCACTATACAAAATAGGTAAACATATTAAATGTGCTTTTTGTGGGGTAATAGAAACCGTTGAACATGTAATATTAAAACATCGGAAACATAATATAGAGATAATTAAAATGATAAAGAACTTAAATGGTAATAATCGTAACGAGGGGTCAGAGGCGTGCGGATCCATTTGCAGCTTTTATTAGAATCAAAGGCAGAGTTAAACAGGCAGTAATCAGTCAACAGTGTCACGAACAGCAGGGATAATCCAGGAGAATAAACCGAGGCAGAGCAGGGGTCGGGGCAGGCGGCAGAGAATCAGACTAGTATTAACAGTCCAAGGTAATACACAAGAGATCAAAACACAGGGGATAAACGCTCAGAAATGTAGCCGTGGCAAAACAAGACTTCGCGAAAACTAAGCGTCTGGAAGCTGCTTAAATGGGGAAGCTAAGGGGAAACAACTGTGCCAGTAATCAGTCACAGGTACGGGGTGTATGGGAAATGGAGTCCAAGAACGCTAGTACTCAGGAGAGGGTGCCCTCCGGAGGCGGTCGGAGAGAGCCACAGAGGCCTGATTTGTGACAATAATAAAGAATAAAAGAAGATAAATTGGATATTAGGAAAAGGATTAAGAGAAGGTATTAATCAAAGAATAGAAATGGAATATATAGTAGAAACAGGATTAAATAAACGAATTTGATAGTTAAATAAATAAAGCAAAGGACTGAACACGCAGCAGCCAGAAATACAGCTTGGGTGAGCCCGAAATAAAATTAACAATTAAAAAATAAATAAATAATATGAATAGAGGCGGGACTGTCATCCATGTATGATTAGAAACAGTTGGTGGCGGTATGTGCATATGGGGCGGAATACGCCAAAAAATCCAAAGAAGAGAAGAAGTATGGCGAGGTGTTGTCACGCGGATACGCGGCTCGTGCTAGTCGGAAGCATCACTTCGCGCACGCGCTCTGCGTCGGGGCAGTTCCATAGCAACCGTGAAGAACAACATGGTGAGTTCCCATCCTGTTTCTGCTTTTAATACACATTATTATGTGCTGTTACTGAAGGCAAAATGCATTGTTCTAAATTAGGAAATAAAGAGTTTGTTTTTATAATAAAACGACAACATCACGCTGGCTGGAAAAACAAGCTGCATCAGTGTTCATCGCTTGAGTCAGGCAGATAAACATTTACGTTAGCCACCTTGCTAGCTTATTAGCAGGTTAGGTTTTTAAATGTGCAGAGGTTTTGGTTTATTAGGTATTGAACGGGCTACAGAAGATGCCAACATAATGTGGAGAGTATAGCCAGCTTAGCATCTGTATTTTTAGTGAGCTGGATTTTAATAACACACAGTAGCATATTCGTAGAGATACAGAGAAAAAACATTTTATTATAATTTATTAGGCTCTTTAACTATATATTTTTGCAACAAACATAATCTTACCTTGCTGTGAGTCATCATGAGTTTATTATGTGTGTTTTCAGGCAAAAGCAACAACTATTAAAGAGGCCCTGGTGAAATGGGTAAAACATTTTTTGCTAATTTAGTTTGTAGATGAGCTTTTCCAAGTTTTAACCCATTAAATATTCACAGTAAATATGTAAGCGCTGCTCTGTGTCAGTCAAATTATCTTAATTGATTTCACTTGGTTGTTTGAAGGAGGAGAAATCAGGTGAAAAAGCGAGCGAGGCCACAGCAGTGAAGCTTTATGGTCAGATCCCTCCCATTGAAAAAATGGATGCATCTCTCTCAAATCTTGTCAACTGCGAGTGAGTCTAAATATACAAATACACATACATTTTCTTATAAACCAGCATCAATGTGTGTCAGATATAATAACTCTCTAATATATCTTCATTGTATGTTCTGTTCTGCCTAGGAGATTATCCTTGTCTACAAACTGTATTGAAAAAATTGCCAACTTGAATGGTCTAAGTAAGTACACCCCTCAAATGCATACATACCCATCAAGTGCATTTGTCATGATTACTGAGCAGATTATTTACATTTTTCTCCTAGAGAACCTTAAGATATTGTCCTTGGGGCGGAATAACATCAAAAACCTTAATGGACTTGTAAGTCAAGTAACAGAACATTAAGGATAAGGTTAAGAAGTGGACTCCTCTTCTCTGTAACTCGTCCTCTTCTGTCCCCGACAGGAGGCAGTAGGTGATACTCTGGAGGAGCTGTGGATCTCTTATAACCTCATAGAAAAACTGAAGGGAATTCATGTCATGAAGAAACTCAAAGTCTTGTACATGTCTAACAACTTGGTCAAGGAGTGGGGTGAGCATGGAAGATAGATTACTGAGAGTCCAATAGCAGCTTAGCCAAGGTATGTCAATGATGAGCATTTTATGAGGCTGTTTGTTCCTTTAGGGGAGTTTCAGAGCTGGCAGATCTTCCATCACTGGAGACCCGTCTTTGTGGGGAATCCATAGAAGAGAAGTATCTGCAGATGGGCAACTGGATAGAGGAAGCTACGAAGAGGCTTTCCCAGCTTAAAAATAGATGGAAGTGAAGGGACATGTGGCCAAGAGGGTTACCCATACTGGAATTAGGTTTCTGCATTTAACCCATCCTAAGTGCACACACACAGCAGTGAACACACACACACCGTGAACACACACCCGGAGCAGTGGGCAGCCATTTATGCTGCGGCGCCCAAGCAGTTGGGGGTTCGGTGCTTTGCTCAAAGGCACCTCAGTCGTGGTACTGAAGGTGGAGAGAGCGCTATACATTCACTCCCCCACCTACAATTCCTGCCGGACCTGAGACTTGAACCCACAACCTTTGGGTTACGAGTTAGACTCTCTAACCATTAGGCCACGACGTCCCCAAAGCAGCATATTTTCCAATAATTAAACAATTAGTTAAAAAAAAAAACCTTCATCAGGGCTCTACGCTTATTTTTTCTTTTTAGGAGCGCTTGTGCTCCTAACTTAAAAAATTTAGGAGCACAGTCAAAAATTTAGGATCACGAAAATTTGATAAAAAAAATAGCCTTCCCATTACGAGGTGATATTTGACTCCTTAAAGTGATTTACAGTGGAATTTTGTTTTTGCCTTTGTAATGGCATTTTTCTAACTTAATTAAAAGTATGTCATCTTTTATGTCAAATATTAAAAAAATTATATAATTTAAGCTTTTTAAAAATTCTAATTAAAACCACATAATAAGTAGAATAAGAAGAATAAGTTGCTAATCAAATGAAATCAGTATTAAAATGAATTTGTACAGAGGTAGCACAGAAGAACACAAAAGTGGCTTGTAGGTGTATTTTCAGACATTTAATGAGGATCAGAGGTGGCATGAGTGCAATTAAATCCATACATTCATGTTTATTAATAAATTGAATGATTAATGTTTTAAAAAATGTTGAATATAGAAATATTAAATGATTTAAAGAACTGAAAAGATACTTTAAAAATGAAACTAAAACCACCAGCAGGTGGCGGCAAGTCAATGATTTATATCACGGAATCATTCATTCAATTGATTCATTCAAACAGCTGAATCATTCAGGAACGAAGCAAGTGACTCTTTATGAATGGGTAATCATGAATCACTGACTCACTAGATTCGTTTTAAAAAAGCAGTTCATTCATAAACGTGACACCGTTGTGTTTGAATGGAGATGCGCAGCGGCTGAGCTGTGACTTTGTTTTAAACTATTTTCGACGACGAAATAGAGCAAAATCAGACAATGTAAGTCACTTAATATTAACTTCTTGTTTATTGAACTATTATATAAAATCAATATCACATTTACAAAACTCTAAAATCAGACACGCTGTCCATAAGCTTAGCTCATCGCGAGCTCACAGGTATAATCAAGAGTCTCTACACTGCGCTAGTTACAAAGTCTACACTTTGCTATGAAGGATTCATGAGAAGGTCGGGGGGGGGATTTTGTAACATTACTAAACGCTGCAAACACAGTAGAAAGCTTTGAAGCTCCCCTCCAGCGAGCACCATCACAAGTAGGATGAGATCGGGCAGTGCACTAGGTCGCCTACTATGTTTTCATAGCGCACGCAGTAGTTTTCAGTCGCACTGTAGAGCCCTGTTCATACAGACCATGGTTGCAAAAATGACCCTTGATGATTCCTCATAATTTTCGTTTTTAGGAAACCCCGTTATCAAACAAGAAGAGGAGGAAGGTGAAGGGGAGAGTTAATGCAATTCCTTTAAATATTCTAAAGTTGGTGCATTTTTATTGTTTAAACACCAGCATTTTAACTATTAGAAGTCTGTGCAATATTTGCATTTTTTAGGTGTATTTATATGGAATAAGCTAAACCTAAATCCATTTTCTTGAGCTTTAACACTATTTGAATAGATTTGAAAAGCACACACTTGATGCGTTTTGTTAGCCTTAGCACAAGCAGAAATATACAATCATAATGTATGGGTCGTGCAGAAGGGCAGATTGGATGGTACTCATTACTTACACTGTAAAAAAAAATTGAATATCTACTTAATCTAACTTATGCTTAAAGATTATTTTGAAGAATTAATATGTAAACCTATAATAATTCATAATTTAACAACTTGATTCAGTGAAATAAGATCTTTGACTTGAATAACCAGTTAATTTCCATGTTACCACATGAAGGACATAATACAAGTTATGAAAGTTAATGACACAACTTTTCAGGGAGTTCAATAACTTGTTAGATTGTAACAGTAAATGCAAGCCAGTGACAGCAACTACAAAACTGGAATTATTGATCAAGTGTGTGACATAGGCTTTAACTGTTTTGTTTGGTGGTGCTATGTCTCTATTAGGAGGCTACTTTAAAAATTCTCTGTATTTGAAGTTCATTAATAATCGCAAGATTCAAATTCTAAATAGCATACTTTTTGTAATAAATTTGTTTGGACATAAGCAAATTCCTAATCTATTTGCAGTTATTCTATTGTCATACAGTTCCATCACTAAGTGTGTTGTTAACATATTATTATAAGGTTAAAGCAAGTTGCACAATGAGAGCAATTTAACACTTTGTAGCATGTCTCCATAGAGTAACATAAGTGTACTGTGGCCAAATAAAGACACCATAACTAATATTGTAATAAAAACGTTGTCTGACTTTCTTGTTAAAAATTTTATAAGTGTGATTTCAATTTTATAGTTAAGATTTTGAGCATGTTTTTGACCCCTCTACATGTTTTTGTTTACTGTGTTTCACAAGAAAAAATAAACTATTTTGTCCTCTGCTCAAGTTATGTTGTTATCATCTGTTATTATTACCATTGCTTTGAATTTCTGGTAAGACTTTACAATAAGGTATCATTTGTTAACATTAGTTAATGCATAAAGGACTAAGAAGACCATATTTTGTAAAGCCTATTGTGCCCAACCTTGGGTAAAATGTTCGGTTTAGTTAACAGTGCATTGATTAATGTTATTTTTTTTTGTTATGTTGGAAATTAAAAAGAAATAAGATTAACAATGGTTAATTGTTCAGTCATGCTGACTTATGTTCATAAAATGAAACTTATTGTAAAGTGTTACCGAAATGTGAGCGTTGAGTCGTGAACAGTAGGGGGCAGTAAAGTTCTTTAAAAAATGTTTTCTTAGATTTTTTTCACTTCATTACTTGGTTATCATAAACGTTACATATTAACAAAATATGAGAAAATGTTGTTATTCTTTGCATTTATATGACTATGCAACAAGGCGTTTGGTCGGTTTTTACATGTTAGTGTATTTTCCAATGGAACTGCGGAATTTAGAAGGAGAGATTTGAGAATTCATTTCTTTATATTTAATATAAAACAACAGCATCATGGAGCGGAAAATAAAATGGACATACATGATCAATTAAATTAAATGTACAAAATAGATAAAAAATCAAATATACAAAATAAATCATGAGTCCAGTCTATGGTAATACCAATAGCCAGTTCAGGCAGTATGACGGCTCGAGGTGGGCTGTCTACAATTTCTATTGGTCAGGATTGACGTCAATCATGTAGCGCGCCAAAAGCAACAACTAATCAAAACGGCGTAAATGTCACTCAACTCGGAAGTGTCTGTTGCCTGACGACCATCAACGTTGTAAACATACTACATGCAAAATGCCGCGCGAAAAGAATGTTAAAGTGAAAGAAGTTATTACTTCTCTCTGTAAGTTACTGGCTGTGTTAAGCGTCGAGTCCATACCAACAGCTGAGGCATTCAGGAGAGCCAAATTCAACAGAAAAGATGCGGTAAGTTAATGGCACCTTAGTACTTTCATGGTAGCACTTCTCCCTCTTTAATTTGATTTAGGATAATTTGATAGAAGAGTCATCATTAGCTAGATAAACCCTGCTTAGTGTGCTCAAAACATGTTTTGCTTTCAGGCAGTGGATATGTGGAGTTTGCTAAGCAGGCTTTTGCAGAGAGCTTTTGCTCTGGATTGTGCGTGCCGGGACTCTAGAATCCAAGACTATGGTAAATTGATCATTGCCCATAACTGCAGTCCATGTGTGATACATAATTGTTTGTACGACCCACGGTGTTGTGCTTGCAGATATTCAGCTGCTGTTTGTCAGGAGTGCTCTGTGTTACTGTGGCTATGGGGCCCCGTGGGTGGTGGGGCCCTGGCCCCCCAGACACATAGAAGAGGTGGGGAGCCGAGATTTGCTCCTGGCGTTCGGCTGGGTGCTGTCATCAGGGAATCTGCTGGACTTCATGCTGGCTGAGAAGGTTCATCAATTAGACACACTCTCATCTGCACCATTGGTGAGACCTTTGGGTTTTGGTGATCCAATCAAGGGACAGATTACTCATTTTATCAATTGCTTTCCTCTTGATGTTAAAAGGACCGTGTAAATAAAAAGCAGTCAAGCTAGAATGTCAAGTGTTATTCTGTGTAAGGCCAGCAGAGAGCAGAATAACTTCATTTTATGCACAATGATGCTCATGGAAAGGACATTGAATTTCTACTAGTCCTAATTTAAAAAAAAAAATGTGTTTTTGAAATCCTATCAGCAGCAGAACATTATGCATGACTGAGATACTAAACAGTTAACTTGTTGTTCCATTTGCTCTTGGCTGACTAATCTAATCGACTTTCTAATAAAAAACAATAATGAACAAAACACAATAAAAAAAAATCCTGTTTGCTTTTAAGATCAATCTTAACGCTGTTTTGCTCTTTTTGAAAGTCTAATTGGTTAAATCCTTAAACTTTAATCTAATGGAGGCTGTTTCATCTGTTTCAGTAGTGGTGCTTGCTAAGACAAGCATCACTATTGCTCAAACTAGGATTATAATTATAATTATATACAGTAGCCAGCGTGCAAATATCATACTCTGTATGAGTATGAGTAATACCCTAAAATGCTTGTGTGAGGAGAACGTATATGCTATGATGATTTTAAACATTTAACTTGAAATTTGCACTGGTGATGATAAACAGTGAGAAAAAAAAAAATACCCATTTGCTACTTTAAAGGATTATATATCTATCTAGAAAACAGAAACGAAACCGATATCAGCGATTCACGGTGGGATCTTTTGTTGGAAGCAAGTTGCTATAAAAAACCAGAACACCCAAGCAATGACACGCAACACCCTAGCATTTATTGTAAGTATAATTTTACATGATTTTTATATATATATATATATTATATTATATATATTATCTGAGCATATCATGAGTCGAGAGCGATACCAGTCTATATCAGCAGGCTGTGATTCGGCCAAGGCAAGAGGCCATCCCAGCCACTGATACAACACTTACTTACGCTCGAGTACGAGTGTGATATTGTGTTTATACAACAGTTCGACAGAACGTGTGTAATTAAACAAGAAACCACCGGACAGGGCATTATATAGTATCATTAGTGTAAGAAGGATTTTATTAAACTAATGATACTAATATTGTCTCATTAGAGTTAATAAAAACTTATTGACCCCATTATACAAAAAGAAGCACAACTGAAGTTGGCTAGAATAAGACAAAATCTGTTATTTAATTTACATTTGAAACTTAATAGGCTGAGTGTTGCATTGTTTCAAAACGAGTGACTGCATAAATCTACTACTGTTTGATGTATTTATGTATGTGCACAGACTACTGTTCAAAAGTTTGGAGCTGGTACATTAAAAAAAAAATTAATGCTTTCATTTAGCAATGGTGCTTTAAATTGATCAAAAGTGTTGACAAAGACATTTATAATGTTACAGAAGATTTTGATTTCAAATAAATGCTGCCTTTTGAACTTTCTATTCATCAAGGAAACCCGCAAAATGCATCAATGTTTCTTAAAGCTGCAGTCCGTAACTTTTTTTTTGGTTAAAGGGGTTATGATGCGATTCACGTTTACTTCTCTTTGGAGTGTTACAAGCTCTCGGTGCATAAAGACGATCTGTAAAGTTGCAAAGACTAAAGTCTCAAATCCAAAGAGATATTCTTTATAAAAGTTAAGAGTCAGCCACACCTAGCTAAAACGACTCGTTCTAACACTCCCCCACATATCTACATTACGATCTGGGAAGATTTGCGTAACTCCGCCCAAATGTTCACACAAAGAAAGAAGGCGTAACTTTTATTCTCGCTGTAGTATTGTTGTTGCCGCAGCAATGTCGTGAATGCGCGTGTCGTTGTGTGAAAGCGAAACTACTTGGTGCCACCTTCCAACATGAGGGACGATATCGCTTCGTCAGCCTGGAGGGATCCGTGCTGGTCGCTGAGGAAATTACATAAAAACTTCGCAGCTGTGGATCGCCGATGGCTTTGCACCGTGGACGACAGCGGAGTCCATCGGGGTATCAACATGTGGTTGCCGCAAGCCCGCCGGACACTCCTTCATTGAATCCGCTGGCCGCACCATTCTCAAGCTTGCCCGCCTCTGCTCACTCAGCCGGCCTCCGCATACTCTAGTCCGCGGTCAACTAGGCCTCAGCCTCCATCTCACAAGCTGTGCGCTTGTTCGTTGTGAAAGCGAAACTACTTTGTTTGGGCCTTCCGAAAGAGGACACAAACTAGAAATCAGTGGTTAAGTGTATTTACAACACTGTTCCAGAACAGTTCAACCCAAATATTCAGATGTGTCCAGCGCATTTTATGGAGGACTGTTTCCTGGATCCTGGTAGAGTAGACTACAATGCCGGCTGTTCTGACTCAAAGACTGCAAGTACGTTTTTTTTATTTTAAAGAATTTGCCACTGACAATTCAAACGCGATTTTTTTGGGCAGTGTAAAGTAGCACTTGTTGTTTGTCATTTATCCGATCACAAATGCAGACATGGTTGTTATGTTACGCGGCGCGATGCAAACAACGCCGTAAACAGACAGTAAAGTCATATAATCCGTAATTAGTCCCACTGGATGCAACAAATGCCCAGGTTATAATGGGGTTTATTGGTTTGTATCGTCAACGGGACCCGGCATCACAGTTATGGTAAGGGGGTTGTAACATTTACGCAATGTTTGAGTTTTTGGCAAATAACACACAATGGGTAGCTGGCAATCAGGCACACACGCGTTCAGACTGATGAGCTTTGTAAAGATCGACACGTTTCAGAAAGGCGGGGCATAGAGGAGGAACAATAATATACAGTATGTGGAAAATGTTTTTTTTTACTTTAAACCGCATAAAAATTTCATTACACTAAATACACAAAATAATGATATTTTTAGCAGCATCATATGACCCTTTAAAAAGATCGACATCAATATTTGAGGCAAGTTACATAACCCAGCCAGGTTCAAAACTATCGCTTACTTTAGGCCCGATTCACAAGGTTAGCTTATAATAATGGTTTTTACTTGCGTGCTATGGGTAGGTTTTCGCGGAGAAATTCGAGCATGGCACTGGTCATACATAGCCTGGACACAGCAAAGAAGTGTCCGGCTACTAGGCTATCGCATGTGGAGGCATCCTGCAGGTGAGAGAGTAGCCTTTTTCAAAGCAGCCAGAACTAATTACATTATCATTTTGATTGGAAGGATTGTAATAAGAGGATTCGTGTTTTGAAACCCTGTGACTGAACTTACAAGTATATTCCAGTTAAAATGTGCTTCGATTACAGATAGCGCCTGGGATTCAAAGATTTGTATTTTAAGAAAGCCACGTTGGAAGGAGATGTTGTTTGGCATGTTTGCTTTTTGGGGTAAACGAAAATTTTCTTAATATTAAATTGAGAGTATGACAAAGATTGATCTGTGCAGAAATTTAAATATACACGCGATACACACTCTACTCATATCCACTGTTGATGTTGTTAACATGAACAATTTGAGAAAAAGTATAACAGTAATAATAATTTGCGTGGTTTGATGTGATATGAGCTAACTGATCTTTAGATTTAATCACAATTGGTTGCGAGATTTATGGTAATGCTTTTTTCTCAGTTGGTCAGAACAAAACAGACTTGTTACTTGTTACTTACTTATCCAGTGAAAATTCTTATTTGGGTCATAATCCAAGACGTAGGCTAGAATCTGTGACTGCGAAGTACAGTAAATATCCACACCAGTGCGGAGACTGACTGCCACACATACTCTTCAGAACATCAGATTAATCCGCGCTGTAGCCGTGCCGACTCACAACCCACGCAAGATAGATAATTCCGCACACAGCTGCAATTGCTGGTTTTCAAACCGAGATGGCGACAAAGAGGCACAATTTATGGACGGCGGCTTTGAAACACCACACTCAGCTATAGAAGAATTCTGAAGATTGAAGATTGATGGTGCTGAAAATTCCCTTGGGCATTCAGGAACTAAATTACATATAAAATAGAAAACAAAAATCATGATATATTTCACAAAATAAAGTTTTACTGCATGGTTTGATCAAATAAATGTAGCATTGGTGAACATAAGATACTTCTTTCATACACATTAAAAAAATAATTCTGACCCCAAAGTTGAAAGGTAGTTTATATACTGCTATGATTACCATCCAACAACCTAAATGCAGCACTAACATATTTTTCCTTAAAAAGCTCAATTAATCATGTGTTAAGCTGTTAATTACAAAAAGAAAAAAAGATCAAAACATTATTATTTGTTTAAAGCAGAAGCCCTAAATAGCAATTCCTGTTTTTTGTGTTTAACAAAGCTAAATCAAAATCTCCCCTAGAACCAGCTTGAGGTTCATGCCTCCCCTAGGGTTAAATCATAAAACCTTAATCTACTGAAGGATTTCTTTATCTTTACTTGTAGGATTTGTACTTTTTGCCTCCAGATGTTGTTACAGTATTAATAGAATGATGCTTGATAGCTACTGTAATGCAATTTTTTTTTCTTCAATTTTTGTGAACATGTAAGATCCCCCAAGGTCTAATACCTGGACAGCCTGACGTAGCAGCACATGGACCAGGAGGGGATGCCTCAGTGAAGAAGGACCCGGTACTACAGGCACTGCAGTGGCAATATGGGAAACTGAGACTTCAGTGGAAGAGCTTACTCTCAGCACAAGAGGAGAGGTCCAAATTCACCCATAGGGCAAGTCACTAAAAGTATAATCTAAAGTAATGATGAAAACAGCATATTTAGATGTAAATGCAGAAATGTAATAATATCCCATGTTCTCTTTCTCTAGGCTATCTCCAATATCAGCCCCTCTGCTGTCTGTCAGCCTCACATCACTGGTTCCCATCACAGCAACACGACATCAACTGCTCTTGACAAGGTGTCATGAAAATGCTGGAACATTGTAATGAAATATTGGCATGAGATCATGTAGGTCTCAGGATTTGTGCATTAAACACTGGGCAAGCGCTATGAGTTCAGCCCCTGATCATTGTTATTACATGACAAGTGACACCTTTACTAATTTAGATTCTCTCCAGAGATTTCTTGTCGCATTTGTATTCCTTTGGTGTATGGTAAGTGCTTCTATCCGTCATCAGAGCATATGGTGATCAGCGCTCGATAATAACTGCCGTAAGCTAGGTAACAAGCTCATTTCAATCGCCGAATGATTGCACGCAGCTGTCAATGTGTTTTTCATCCCCTGGCTTATTCTGGAGAAGGTTGTAATGAAGCATCCACCTCTATGAACCTGACGCCCAATGCTTTGGTGTGACAGATTGACAAGGTGGGAAATCCTGCTTGTTTGAAGAGTGCAGATCTTGATCTTTAAAGTCAAAAGGCCCACGCTCTCCTGTTCCTTTCCTCTTTCCCTTGCTCTTTAGGGGCTTTGTAAGAGTATTTTATCTCTGAGAAAAAGTCTCCCTCCTGACATCTAACGAAGGGGCTGTTTTTGTCAGGTAGGTTGTTTAGAGTGTATAACAAAAGTGTGCAAAAGAATGAGTGGTATATAGAGAAAGTGAGTGAAAGATAATGAAAAAGAGACATAAGTGGCTTGGATTCCTTTTTTCCTAATCAAAGTCATTTTAATTTCGAACAGTCATTGTAGTTAGTACAGGCAAAATGTTTAGTGCAAGAAGTAAAATACAGGACAAACCTACTTATAATCTAGCAAACCCAGGCATGGCATGTTTCCAAGTTATTTATGTACATACACCCACAAACTACAGTTCAAAAGTAATTCTGTAATTTTAGTTTTTAATAAATATAGCAGTTAATACTTTTATACAGTAAAGATGAAGTAATTGATCTAAAGACAGTACATCTATAACAAATTATAATTTAATTTATGCCTTAAGCATCTAATTTTTTTATTTAGTTTCAAACTTAATGTTTTTAACATTAATATGTTATAATTATAATAATAAATTCATAATTTTTCTTGAGCACCAAATCACTGTACGCTGTCGATGGGTTGATGGCTGTTTTTAAAATATAAAAAATTATTAATATTTAGAATGTTAAACTAGAAACTATAAATAGGCATTGCAAAATTGTAATGATATTTCAAAATATTATTGTTTTTACTGTATTTCTGATTAAATAAATGCAGTCTTACTAACCTCAAACCTTTGAATCGTAGTGTATTTATAAATTAAAATTGTTAAATGCTAAGTTTATATTTATATGTTCATTAATAATATTTTAATTAAATGCATTTAAAAAAGTGACTACACAAATAAATAATTTGATTAATGGCAATGGACGGTTGTAAACTAGTTTTGTGTAAATGACTAAAGCTCAAGTTTATTGCCATTTTACTCCCACACTCACAAATAGTAACACTTGGAACGGGCACAAAACTGGCCTACTAACACATAATTTGGTAACTTAGTGACTTCACTGTATTATATTAGATGTATAACCAATGTCCAGTTCTTTTTGTAGGGCTCATTATAGTAGCTAGTGATGAATTCAGCACTGTGCACATTCTTACGGTATCATCAGCCAATCTGTGTTGTCATGACATCATTTTTTCTATCACTTCACAGTAATTAGCCATATGTCATGTATGGCTCAGGTAAGTGGCTCTAAACAACCTGGCAGCAGAGCCAAGCACCCATGAGTGAAGATTGCAGATTTAAAATCACATACAATCGGGGATCCTGCTTCTTATCTAATAGCATTCTCCAGGTATTCTAGACCTTGGTCTGTCAGGTCTGAGTGTGTGAAGTATACAGTGTGCGATATGTTCAGACACAGGCTAATAGATCTCTCTTCTCAAGCCGTGTAAGTTACGGTGGGCAGCTCGGGGATCTCTCTCCCTCCCCATTGCCCTTCAGCCTGTGTGGGGTGCTGTGAAGAGTTAGTCCCTGGAGCGCTTCTGTCTAACCACAGAGATGTGAGGTATTAGCTGAGCTCCTACAGGGAAAAATTGCCCCTGAGAACAGTTCAAAGCGGCTGCCAAGTTTGCACAAAACTGTACTTGGACTGCAGGGCCACTGGGGGGGTTTATTGTTTTAAAACAACAGAGCTTCTTCGCGTGTAATCAGGATTTTTTTGTTACATTTTATTTCAGGAGCTGGAGCGGATACAAGCGTTGAATGGAATTCTGGAGGCGTATCTGGATTGGAAACTCCACAAACCTTTATTCTGGTGCTGGATGGTATGTCTGCTGTGTCCCAAGCAGGAATGAATTTGATATTCAAACTCACGCTCCTTTATCAAATATTCTGTTTGTTCACGCTGTCACATCGCTGTACAGCCCCAGATATGTATGCAAGGCCAGTTCATCCAGACAGGAGGGTTGTGACGGTGAAGAAATTTTCCCACCGGTTAATCGACGTGTGACAACACCGTTAATACCGGTATCACCGTTGAGGTGGGGGTGTTAGTCCGTTTGAGTTTCCCTCTTTTCTTAGTTTTCAAATGGCTTGTTAAGGTGCGCATTTTACTTTCACTTTCAAACTAGCGGCAATTGAATTGCCGCAATTTGGTGTCAAGCAATTGTTAGTTTTCCCAATTGTTAGTTTTCCCTCTTTTCCTCAGATTTCTTGGCTTTCAAATAGCTTGAAAAAGCGCCGTGCACGTTTACTTCACTTTCACAATTAGCGGCAATTCAGGCGTTAATTCAATTGAAGCAACAACAACGTCAAACTCAGAACTTTTATTAACAAAATGAATAAAAATACTCCATATATGCCTAATAAAATAACAAATTACTTAGGCTACACAAAGTTTAAATAGGTATATAAAACTGAAAATCAGCAAACACTGTGGAACCAAATAAATAAGAAACGAATGTTTAAAAAAAACTTCCAGTCAATAGGGTTTTCAAAATCTAAAAAGCCACGGTAGGCAAAAAATGACGCGGCTTAACCACCAGTATAACCGAAAACACCGGGTTTTTCTATCGCAGGACGCTAAGCGAATGTGTGAGATTTTCAGCACCACCAAATTAATTTACTCTGAAAAGTTACCAATGACACTAAATCTAATATGTATATTACCCTACAGTTGTTTGAGAGCCAGACTGCCGGTCTGCAAGCAGTAACCTTGCCTAGCTTTGAGTTGTCACTCACAGTGATGCACTGGCACTCCAGGACTCTGAATCTGGCAGACAAGAGCCCTCACTCAAACTGGCACCTCTCCAATTTGAAATGAAGTTATAAAGAAGTCTCCTGCTAGCAGAAGAGGGTCCTGAGCACTTGGCAGGGGCTTCATTTTTCACTCTCAGTGTGCATATTGAAGTAAAAAGGGATGTTTTAACTGCTATTCAGTAAGAGTGGTGAGCTCATGGGTGTCTTTGAGTTGGACAAATGGAGGAGGGCTTTTTGTTTTCCCACTTCCAGCACATCATACTATTGAAATGATTACTTTTTCTATGGTTCTTTTATGTTGAGCCTCAATATAAGTCGATATAAGATGCACAATCAGAATAAAGCGCAGTGTGGGGTTTCAATGAATTATAATATCCTCTATCAAATTGAGTTGTGGAAATACTCTAAACCCCGTTAATTCAATTTTTAGAGCCTTTTAGTGAGAAATTCAATCTAGACTTTTGAAACGCAGACAAAAGTTCCCCGGTCCAAAGAACAGGAAGAAGGGGAATGGAAATCAAATAGCATGCCCACTGCAACAACGGGAAATCTATAGCTCTTGATGAAAGCCAAATATTGTGTGGATGGAGTGCTATTTGGGCAGGATTGTTTTGTCACCGTCCACACAAGGGTGATGGAAGCAGCTCTTAAGCTTCAGCTATTGGTTGAGCCGCTGTTGATTAGCACAGGTTCTTAAAGAATTGATTTTCTTTGCAGGTGCTTGCACAAAGTCTGACTTTGAGCAAACTGGATCATCTACCCAAAACACTTTCACTGAGTTATTCTGAAGTGTCGGGACATTTTGTCGCTGAACTGTTTTAACAAGAAAACGATCAGTGGTGTTTGCTGTTATTATTGCTCATACATAGGGCTATTAGTTTATTTTAAACTCCTTAAGGCCTGTTCACACATTTTAACCTTAACTATAACTGTAAAGTTTTAGTAAACCTCTTCAGCGACCAACCACTCTCATGAAGCACTGCAAATTACATAACATAATCAGTGTCCCCAGTCTCAAATTAAATATTTGTATTCATATGCACATTCTGCAATAAACTTGAAATAGATTGTTTGTATATACGACATAAACTACTTAAATAAATAGTTCTATTTTTCTGTCGTTTTTAATGTGATTGTCATTCATAGAACTTCATGGGATTTATTGTATCTTTATTTACACAGCATTGTGTTTTTATTTGATTCTTCAAGTACTTTTTTTTCTTTAAATCAATGTTTGTAATGTTGTGATTCACCCTGTAACTGGTTGGTTTGGCTCTTGATTTATAATGTTATAATGTAATACGTTTTTTTAATCCCTATGTGATTTCTGGTAAATACTGAAAAACTGGCCGGACACTGTTGCACTTTAATTCAGTGTGTTTCAGAACAAAATAAACAACATACAGTGTAGGTCTGAAAACACCCTTTTCATTTTTCGCATAGCTAAGCACCACTCATTTTCCTCAGAAAAAAAATAAAAATCGAGTTAAATTATGATTGATTGCACATTAAAGAGAAACCTGACAAAAACAAACTACACAGTATGCATGTTCTGATTGTAAATGAGAACTAGCAGAAAACAAAGTCAACTGATAGCTCTTTAGTAAATGAATCCAAAGACTATATAATTCTTTTAGCAGAGCTCGCTGGCATGGCTTGAGCACAGTGCATCTCAATTTTCTCAGAAGGGGTCTTGACCTGTTGCACTTATGCCTTTGTCTCTGTGCAGGACAGCGTGATCGACAGCTCCCTCGCTGATGCGTCCGAGGTCGATCCTGCCGATTGGCCACCAGGGGAGCGGGCTGTCACGGTGAGGTGTCCCCACGGAGACGAGACCAGGAGAGCAGTCAGACGACTTGACAAGATGTTGCTAAGGCTGCAGACAGAACTGAGAGCCAGAAGAATTGAGCAGTCCACTCTCACACTCACCTCGCAGGTAAATGACCAGCCAGTAGGTAAGATCCACCCACATAAGTGCCGATGGGAAGGCTTCAACTTATAATAAGGTTAGGATTTCACTGCCTGAAGTTTATAAAGTTTTCAAATTCAAACGCTGTCAGTTTTGGTGCTTGAGATGTTGACAGTCTTAAGTTTTAAGATTTATATAAACTCAGTCCCACCACATTGATATGTTCATCACATCATCCTTTATTTCCTGTTACCTTCCAGTTTAGATTTTCGAAGTTTACTTTATTTACTAGAATATTGGCAAAGCCAGCAGTATTGTACCATAAAAAAGAAACAGTGACAAATAATGATTCTCTATATTAGTAATAATTATATGTCATTATACTAATCTTATTTTTTTTTTTTTTTTTTTAGTATTAGATAATATGTTTAACGACTTTATAAATTAATAGTAAAAACCATAATAATAATATTCCTAATAATAATAACCGTATTTTTATGTATTAGTATTAATACTAATAATAGGTCTTAAAAAAATTATTAATACCATATAATGACCATAATTAAATAATAATAATCATCATTATTAGTATTCCTTTTCTTTAGGTTTCTATAGGCACCAATTCCTAATTTGTTCTGTGCATGTGGAACTTTCCTCATCATGTTTTATTACCTGTTCAAAGGTTCCTCCAGCAGATTAAATAGATGTTTTAATATCTCTGTAATTAGGGAGGATAGTGCTTAAAGAATTATAAAAACTAGGTCATCTCATCATTGCATTCTTTTATTACCTGAATAAATTACACTACATTGTAACGTGGTTGGTGCGGTGGATAATTAGGTGGTCTTTGTGATGTGGTACAACCACAGGTCTAACCTGTTATGATAAATGACCGCCTGCCATAGCTGAGGTCTTATTCTCAGACTGAAATTTCTTCACGTCAATTCTAAACACATTCCTAGTGATGCAAGAGCTATACACTGACATATCTGCTCCCATGTACTTGATTATCTGGGTTACCGCAATACCTTTCTTTTTGATATTAGTATCCATTTGATGTTTGATCAGTATTCCAGTCTGTTGAAATCATTAGTCTTAGCAAGCTTTCGTTCTCATTAGGGGGGACGTCAAGGGGCTTCTCGGCTTTCTGAAAGTCAGAGAATGAAGGTAGAGAAGAAGGTTTCAGGCTATTTAGAGGGTCTCCGTCGTACTGACACCTCCGCAATCACATCAAGAGGCTTTTTGCCATGTCTCCAGGATCCACAGCCCACAAAGCCACCTCACAGGTTCCACACCAGAGAACCTGGCCTGGAAGTGACAGCTGGGAAGCTCCAGGCATCGACAGCTCTGGATGAGCTGAGGGAGAGGGAGGCTGTACTGCAGTGGCAGCTGGAACTATTGAGGCAAAGTATGAGAGTGGAAATGCAGAGACAGGCCAGCACAATGGAGCGGATGGTTCTCATCCCACCAATTAAGAGATAAACACACTTTTTGTGTCACTGTATGCACTGGGATCTGGTCAGGCTGCATTTTGAGTCCCTAAATAAAGTGAACATATTCGTGTTTTGGTTTTTCGCCTTTTCTGAGGAATTAAAACTCAAACTTATGAACGTTCTGCATTAGAGAATGTTTTGTAATCAATTTTTATGTATTTAAAAATGACTGCCTCTGTGTGCATGGAAAATAAAGAAACTTCAAGGCCATTTTGTCTGTACTTGAATACTTACACTGAAAAAAGATGATCAAATGCATCAAGCCACACTCTGAAAAACAAGTCTAATGACTCCGACTCAAGCAAATGGCTGACCTCTGTACTTCCGTGTACTTTGCGGCGTGTAAGAAAAAATGGAAGACATTTTAAATCTTTTTTTTTTAATGCATGCCATTAATACAGGGCAGAACAGCCTGCAGTTTCCAAAGTAGGTCATTCTTTCTGTTGCTTTCCGAACCTGTGAAAGTTAGGATCGAAGTTTGGAAAAAATCAAACCCCTGCAGAGATCTGAACCCCGTTTTACGGGGCAGTTCATAACATGAGAGGATTTCGCCTTTCAACGCCAAGTCAGTTCCTACCAGCCAATTGGTGTGGTCTCAATTACATTTGGAAAGCTGTAAACAAACTAGGTGTGCAAGATAACATGAGCTATTGGGCAAACTAAAGAAGCTGGCACAGGCCACAGTATTAGCTGATTAAGAAAGTCATTTACAACACCGATTTTCATTAGGATTATAAGCCGAAATCCTAATCTAGACGCTGTACAGAGCGTGACGATTTCTAAAAGGATTTTCCCTCCATTACCTTCGGCCTCCTTATCTAGTCCAGAATTGCTGTTTACAACTGAGGGAATGCAAACACACAGACTCGCCGGGTCTATTTCCCAGATGTTTGATGTGTGCTCTCAGTGTTCGAACTATACCATGGACTTTGGGGGAGCCCACTTGTTTTTTTTTTTATAACGGGGGGGGGGTTCGTGTGCTTGCGCATGCCTCAAAATGGGCTTACAATGACTTACAAAGATACAATAACAGCTACAAGTACAAACAATCTTTATGCAAGCACTATATAGGATAAATCACATATCAGGATAACCTATATACTTTATCGAATACAATTGATGGTGAAGCCAAAAAACAGCCATCCACAAATAGTTCTATAACAAAGCATCAGGCTGTCTTGAGTGCACATGAACATGGTTTAAAGTTACTCGTCGTCAGGCTATAGAAGAATACCATAATTCCTCCGTTCAATTAGGCATATGATATCGAGAGTCACGCAGACCTATAACACAGCCACAACACATAATTGCGAATAACATGCCTTACCTTAACACAGAATCGACCACAGAGTCCAGCGTTTATATTTTTTCTACGAATCTTTGTGTTAAAATGAACTAAGCATGAGTGGAATTTGCACCGCAGCGCCCCCACACCTTGATGCTCATGACAAGAATAGCATGTATCTTTATTGAATTAGGTTTAAATCGCCGTCATGTATGAATGAATTATATTTTTGCAATTTCACACATAATAATGAAAAATAACTGAAATTGCACGTCAAAATAACACGTTGTTAATATTTTTTGAGACCCCCTAAAATTTCACAAATCCCTTCAGGGGAGCCCATGTCTTATTAAGGGGAGCCTAGTTCCCCCGTAGTTTGCACCCTGTGTGCTCTAAATGAGCTAAGACTCATGTAGCTGAAATTCAAGGTTCTTATTATGCTTTTATCAAGAGGGTCAACCAGTGTCAAGCCAAGAGCTGGTGTGGGTGGGTTCCTCGCTACCAGGAGTTCTCTGATGAATATTTTAATAATTAGATGATGCCGATGGGTCCAAGTGACACATTTTCTCTTTGGCATCAATATTAATAGGTTGCAGTTTTCACACTTCATGTGAAAGGTGGTGCTGCATAGCAGAAGCAGCCCTGCAAGTAGAGTTTCAAAGCTGAAACTGTTTTTTTTTTTTGCATGCTGCATGGCTGCATATTTAACATGCAATGAAAATGTAGTATAACCTAGTTAAAAACTGTATTTTACAAAATATATATTTTTATTAAAATAGTATAAATTAATGGAGTAAACACTTATTTGTTTGACAAAAACATCTTTTGGGGTAAGTCTTTATAATTATAGAGCAGCCTCAGCTGCCCACAGTCCGTCCAGAAAGTTTAGTGTATTTGCTGACAAAACTGGTAAGTACTTCTCATCTGGCAAGCTCTAATCGAAGGTGAGTTGTTACACAGCTTCTCTGATAAGTGCCACGGATGTTGTTTATTTATCTATTTTAATCAGTCTGCTGGGGAAAAAAAGAGGAAATCAGAACTTCCAAAGTTTGCAGAACGTGAAATCACATCTTTAAACCGACTTCTGTTTGAAGCCTTAGTTGTTTATTTTAATAGTATATGATACAGTATATAGTTTTTTTATATTTAATAGATATTATTTTATATTTTCATTTTAATTTAAAAATTTATTATTTTTAATTTTAAAGTAATTTTGTTGTGGGTTTTTGTCATTTTTATTATATATTCTTTCAAATGTCTGTATAATTTGTATTTATTACTTTATTTAGTTTTAGTTATTTTAGTAATTCAACTTTAATAAAACTTTTTCATCTTAAATAATAATATCTGTATATTTCAGTCAAAATGTTTTTATGGTGGTAGTTTTAGTTTGTTATTCGGTTTAGTTCAATTATAACCTTGCTAGCAATTTGTTTAGATATCCATGAGCACAATGGTGTATATATTAAAAAGCATGTTATTAATATATTGATAGCATCTAAAATGTAAGCATTTTACATATGATCACAAGTGTTTACGCAGCGGTCCCCCCCCCCCCACTTTTATAAGTGGCCTTCATACTATGTATACAATAGGACAACACAAGAAGTACATTACTATTTTTGGAGGTATGCACAAAAAACTTTGGGGCTAATGATGCTGGTGGGATACGGGTAAGGTATGACAGGTTTGGTGGCATGTTTAAAAGTGGGTTAAGGTATAACGGATGGGACAACAGTGTAATTATAAATGTAATTACAGAAATTAATTACAGATGTAATTACATGCAGATATTTTTCAAATATAAGTACAATGTAAAAAACATGTATGTACACAATAAGTGCATTGTACCAAATGATTAATTTTAAATGCAAGTACATAGTAGTTAAGGCCACGTAATATAAAGTGGGACCACAACTGCTTTGGGTTAATAGAAATACGTGAATGAATGGAATGCATAGTTGATTTTAATGTAATTAAATACTGTATGTTAACACATTTTCCTGATTTTACATAAAAACGTTGATTATGTTCTCTGTGATGTCAGGTGTTGCATTCAACTCATTGCAGAGGATTCCATCATTTTATCCAAAACTTTAAAATGAATAAATTCTGCTATCATTTAAGCATTATCTAATCAAAAACAATGTTTACATTTTAGATGAGCCAATACATCCAAATTAGTTGTTTCAGAGTATATTCAACAAAACATGTACGTGTAAACAGTCTATGCAGATTCACAGTCAAACTAAATCATCCAGGAAATAAAAATGTGTATGTGTAAACACTACGTTCAAATACCTACGAATCATAATGAGATCAGGCTGCTGGATTCGTAAATGATTTACCATTTGGATATAAATAAGGTCCCTTTGCTCATGTAAATAAATTTGATGATGAACAAGTGCAGTCTGTAATAGTTTCTCCAATAACCACTTTATAATTTATGTCCATTATCAAAGGAACTACTCAGTGTGGCAACCCAGAAATCACAGTTGGCTGTCTGTGTGAGATCTCCTGTTGGCGTTCCGCTAATGTGCTGCAGATGCAGCCCAAAATTCACTGTTCTGTCTGCTAGTCCTCTCAGTCAGAAGCCTGATTAGACCCGTCCCTGGAGGTCCAAAGTCATTCTTCCAGTACACATCCAAGCAAGTCCCAACACTCTTTACTTATTACAAAATGGCAGCTTCCATCTGGGGATGAACATGGTGCCATAGTGTCACAAAATAGAGCGTGGCACAGACTGACAGTGTTTCCAAAGGCACAGTGCCTAATGCATGGTGACCAGGTCAGTGCGGCACCGCTGCACACTCCGCCGCTGCTCATTTAGACAGGAGGCCATTAGAGAAGGCGTTGCCGTGATGCCTTCGAAAGGTACTCGCCTGGAAAGAGACTTGAGCCATCCTTCACGGAGGTAGAGCAGACCGCTTTACCCTTGGGGACCCTGATGTACGATGGGACCTTGCTAAGTACCCACAGTGCAGAACTACAGAGAGTTTTGCAAGAATCGCCTTGGTATGCATCTTTTTAATTGGCTAAATTGTGTCTTTTCTCTTTGCCTTGTGTTGCAGGCGTGGGGCAGAGAGTCGAGAGGGCACGACTGAGGTTTTTTTGGAGATCTGAATGGTGTGTGCGAGTGGGAAGATGCATCAGACTAATTCATGAAGCTGAGGTGTTTGGTACACAGGGATGACACCTGGCTTTCATCTTCTTTCAAGGGTGTAAGAACACAAAAGCCATCTAACCGTCTGCCAGATATAGTGACAGTAAATGAAGAGTTTACCGCAGGTGGAGGGTTTGAACCCTTCATAAAACATGGCATATAGCAGCTTCCGCAGCTCAGGGACATAATGCAGATAAGAAAGTACGCCAGGAAGGAAAAATGTTAATGAGTTCATCAAATACAGACACAGTATAGCCTGATTTATTGAGAGATGGTGCTTTATTGGGAGCTTCTAGCTAGTATTTCACTGAAAATCTCTTCTGAATGTATATTGGCATGTTCTGATATTGTAGTGCAATGAGTTTTCAACTGGGGTTCAGGGACCGCCAGGGGGCTGCAAGAGGATGAGTGTGAAAATTTGAGAAAAAAAAATAAAAATAAAAAATATATATATAAGGGGAAAAAAGACATTTTACAAAAGTAACTTGATATTGTCACATAAAATAATTTAAATGTTTACTTTTATATATATTTCTTTTTTATACCATCAACTAAAAACTGTAACTCATTTTATAGATACACTACCATTCAAAAGTTTGGGGTCAGTAGTTTTTTTTTTATTATTTTTTTTTTTTTAGCAGAATGCTTAAGAATTTTATATTTGTTTTTTTTTGCAGTAAGAATGCTTGAATTTAATTTCAAACAACCATAAGGATTTTTTTGTGTTTGTGACTTAGTTACAAAAAATATTTCTATTTCAAATAAATGATTTTCTTTTGAAATTTCTATTCATCAAAGAGTCCAAAAAGTGTCTAAACTAAAATATTACGCATCACTATTACGCAACTATTTCCAACATTGATAATAATAAGAAATGTTTCATGTTTCTTGAGCGCGAAATCTTCATAATGATTTCTGAAGTACCATGTGACACTGAAGTCTGGAGTAATGGCTGCCATCACAGGAATCATTTTTGTTGTTGTTATCGTTTACATTTTAATATATTTAAATAGAAAACGGCTATATTAAATAGTAGTAATATTTCACATTATTATTACTATTTTTCTGTGTTTTGATCAAATAAATGCAGCATTTGTGAGCATAAGAGACTTCTTTCAAATATATATATATCAACTTTTCAAACCCCAACTTTTCGATGGTAATGAATTAATTATTTTCCAATACTATTTGACAATTGCTTTAGTACAATATTAACGCAATGCCTAATTATTTAAT
Organism: Sinocyclocheilus anophthalmus; assembly: GCA_018155175.1. Taxonomy (NCBI): domain Eukaryota; kingdom Metazoa; phylum Chordata; class Actinopteri; order Cypriniformes; family Cyprinidae; genus Sinocyclocheilus; species Sinocyclocheilus anophthalmus. The sequence goes on along the minus strand of JADLZN010010703.1, from coordinate 35,990 downwards.
TTAGTAAATATTTATTTAATTTTGTTGTCTATACAATACTGTATCTTTACAATAAAATTGTATAGTTTTCTCACAGTATGTAATGGATTTATATACATGCAACAGCATTTATATTTTACTCACAGTGAGATCATCTTTTTGGGGGTCCTTGTCCTCATAGTTAAAACCCCCTGGTCCAGTACATAGTATGGCCCATATAACCTCAGAAGTGTGGCTATATTTGAGGCTTCAAACCCCTAAGAACGGAAAGGAATGAGGCGCATTATTAAAGCACTGACCCAAAAAGTGTTCAGAGTGAACGTGATCTGTAGTCTGAGAGAATGGGAAAGGACTGGCTATATCAGGCCTGCTTGAGGGGTATTGAGGAGTGAGATTCCTATGTGTCTAGTTCAGCTGCTATTCAACATGTCTGTATTGGTGCAGTAGATTTATTGAGATCTAGTAGCTATTCTTTATTGATCCCAGATGGAATGTTTCCTAATAGACGCCTCTTTATAAAGGTTAGGATTATCTCCATTAATCTATTTATCTATTTCTGTATTATCTGTTTCTGCATAACAAACTTTAAAAATGACTGGAAAATCAGTGATGGATTGGAAAGTATGTGGCATTTTTGGGTTTCAACTGGGCCAAGTATTCTTTTCATTGTTCAAGTTGTATTATGATCCTCTGAAAATTTATACAAAAAAAAAGGTTATTCAGTATTTTTGTTTTGTTCTCTAGTAGAAATATTGAAACATTCTAAGTCTTGTTTTCTGAGTAACGTTTTTGATTAAAAAAGAAAACTTGTCTGCCAATGGGATCAGATAAATAATCTTGTTTTCCCTTTGATTTAGGCTTATTTTTCTGACCCCACTGACAGCTATTGTTTTCTCAATCAATTTCAATCTTTTTTTATTTCTATTGAAAAACAAGGCTTAGGATTTTAAATCATTATGCTTCTCAAGTAAATGTATCTTGATGTAAGAATATTTGGATATTTTTACTGGAAAACTAGACAAAAATACCAAGGAAGAACATAATTTTTGCATTAAAAAACATTAAACAATATGGAGCCTGCCTATAGGCTTTAAAAGAGAAATGTACATTTAAGCAATTATGAAATACAGAAAAAGGAAAAAAAAAAAAAGAAGCAGAATAATGTCAAAGGTAATAGAGAAAAATATCAAACGAACGATTTGTCTTTGCCTGCAAGAGGATTAAGGGGGAAAACATAAAATAAATAGTAGTAATGCTTTTTTGTTTGTCTCGTGGGTATAAAATAGATGGAAATTTGTCATTTTGAAAATTCACAACAAAAAATGCTCATTAAGGTTTAGGTATAAAACATCTTTTGAACTCAGCGGCAAGAAAACACACAATTTTGTGAGGTTTTTCACTCAAAATTTTAGTCACTGAGAAATAGCTTTTGTGGCAACTACCATCCTTCCCTTTGTGTTTTTCTATTGACATTATTTATTGAACAATCTGCCTTTACAATCACATCTTTATACAAATATAACATCTCCTTTGGAGAATCTGATGGGATTGGGTGATACCAGCCGCAAACCTAATGTCACTACTGAACCATAAGAAAAAAAAAACAATACAATTAAATAATAATTCTAAATTGAAGATCACTCTAATTAATTCGAAGAACTGAGATGGAAACTGCCCTCAGGCCAGCAAAATGGACCCACATCCCACTTGACTCATTTTTCAAGTAATTATCCAAGAGACTCTTTAGTCCATTGGCTCTAGTGGGGTTCAGCAACAAAGCAGATTTATAGAAAAGACTAATGTGATGTTGTGTCTGTAAGAGACTGAGTGAGTGCTAAAGCGGTGAGGATCTCACCCCAGGGCACATCGATGGCACATATGAGAGAGTTTGTGGTTTTGCCATGGAGCAGATAGCACAGCCTCTGAGCACTAAATCAATAGCCATCTCAATGGCTGGATGATTTACAGTCGCCCATTGATCCCTCCTGTAACTCGTCAGCAATCCTCAGACCAAAGCAGCTGAGCATGAAAGACTGATCATGTTGAGCCCAGAACGTGGCCTGGAGGGATCTTAGATACAGACCAGATTAGCAGACTGCTGAAGATTAACAGAAAGGATCAGAAGAACTGAGATGGAAACTAAAGTAAAGCTAAAGCTCTTTTTAAGCCAGTCAGTTCACTCGGCAGACAACTTGGTTAGGCCTCCTGGCAGCTATTTACTAGTCATGCCAGTACTACTTGACTGGGGTAGGACTGAAATTTTAATAACTTAAATAGTTGTGGCCTAATGGTTAGAGAGTTGGACTTGTAACTCAAAGGTCGTGGGTTCGAGTCTCAGTTTTGGCAGGGATTGTAGGTGGGGGGAGTGTATTTACAGCGCTCTCTCCCACCTTCAATGGCCTTGCCCTTGAGCAAGGCACCGAACCCCCAACTGATCCCCGGGCACCACAGCAAAAATGGCTGCCCACTTCTCCGGGTGTGTGTTCACGGTGTGTGGGTGTGTGTGCACTTTGGATGGGATAAATGCAGAGCACTAATTCACAGTATGGGACACCATACTTTTTATTGAATATACAAAATACAATGAAAGAGCAATATTAATAAATCTATACATTCCTTTTTCTATTAACAACTACTAAGGGTGGACACAAACATAAACAGTCACAACAGTTTACAAATGAAATGTAAACCCAAACCCCACCCCCCCCAAAGTGAGATAATAAAATTAAGTGCATTTAAAAAAAAAAAAAAAACACAATTTCAAAAAAGTGTACAATTATACAGAATTAAATATAACAGAATAAATGAACAAGAGACTACACAGAACAATTAAAATTAAATGAACAATTAAAAATACATATTACAAATCAGTAAATATAAGTGGTGTATTTTTTGACAAAGTCAAGTAGAGGACCCCAGTTTTTATCAAATTTGTCAGTAGAACCTCTTTAAGCAAACTTAATTTTTTCAATATATAGAAAAAACAACAAATCTTCTAACCATGAAAAAGTGGTTAGATACAGACCAGAGGAGATTTAGAAGTCTTCCAGAAGTGTAATAAAATTAATCATTTTAATTTTTATATATATACAATATATACGCTCAGACCAATGAGGCCTATGACTAATCTGTTTCAAAAAGAAATACAAAACCTGTGCTAATTGAAAGAAAACTAGTTGACAAAAAGACTGAATCCCATTTTTGGTGATAATATAGCACAACGAGAGATTTATAAGCTATTTTTTGTAGGCTGGTCATTTTTGACCAGGAACACCTAGTGTAACAAGGTGGGGGAAAAAACAATTGGGATGTAGGTATACCCAGGGATGGGCAAAGATGCATCACATTTTTAAAATAAAATACCAAATACCTTAATTTTAGGTGTATCAAAATAAACTACAAAATACAGCAGCCACACCAAGTATCAAAATAAACTACTGTATTTTTGTATTTTAAAAATACTAAAAAATACTTTTACAAGGGAGCATGAAATTTCTTCACAAACCTTCCATCAATTGGCCCATTTGATCTATCTCTTCACCAACACACTGATGTTTGTGAACAAGTGAACAATGTTTGATAGCAACAGCTTTTCTCTGCCCGAGTCATGCAATAAATCTGACATATGCAACCAGTTAACAGATCAAATATTCACATATCCCTGTGATTTCCCAGATGAAGGTTAGTTTTAAAGTAACCAACAGTTTAATGTTTAACAGTTTGCGAATGACTCATAATTGTATCCTAATTTAGTTACAGGGTGTTTGGTAACAAAGGACCTACTTTGCATCAGCAACACTGACTCAATGACAAACAAGTCATTCATAAGAAGACAACTGATGGCACCTGTATTCATAGCAACTAGTTTCTAACTACTTAATCATTTGATCATTAGTCATAAATATAATAATATATTATGTGTCAGGCAGTCATTCATGCAATGGTATGTAAAATCATGATCCTATTTAAACAGCTACTTCAATTAGGGTACAATATTCAGAAATCAAATATTTATCTATCAATCACTGGACACCTATTTGGAAGTTGAAAACAAACATTTTAGCATTACAACAATTATTAAATGATCAATATGTTTTGATTTTAAATGTAGCCAGAAACGTAATCAGAAAGTAGCAACAGAAATTGTCAAGGAGTATTAACCTAACTCCAACCACTGAATCTATTGAGAGCCATAGAAGTATAAAGGACATACACATATACACTTATAATAAGTGCAATTGCACCAAGCACATCACATTCTATTACTCATTCATCCATGCTTCCTTTTGAATGAATGAATTAATAATTCCTGCCCACTAAAAGCTAAACTGATATATTTGCTTTCCCCAACAGGCCTATCTATGTAAATGATTTAGAAAAATTTCCGTCGATTCACACTTTATATCATCGCCACGATATGTATTGTCATATCACCCAGCCCTAACATGCAGTAATGCTTTAAACACATGACAAGCTAGTTGATAAAAAAAAAAAAAAGATTAGTTATTAAAACTGATTGGCTAACGCTATTTTCCCGCTTGTCAGTGCTCTTTTATTCTTTCATGTTAACTGACGGCAAATCTGAATGATGCACTATTTTAACTTTAATCAACTTGTGCAATTGACCATGACATCCTCACCTTATCTTATTCCAGAAAAGTCGCTCACCCAATGCTGAATGGAGTTGTACAGCTGCAGCTCACGTGATGAATGTTGGGGTTGGGGGAGGGGTGTGTCTGAACTAAATCAGCACCCTGATAAAGAGGTTGACTGGCACAAAGTATTTTATGTATTTTGAAAATACAAAAATACTAATCTAAATGTATTTAAATACAAATACATTAGATTATTTTGCCGAAGCCTTTTCAAATACAAAATACAAAATAGTGTTTTGTATTTCAAATACGTATTTTAAATACATGTATCTGAAATACTGCCTATCCCTGATTATACCCCAAAAATAAGCAACTACACCTTAAAACTAAAGTGCTTCAAAAGGTTCTTCAAGCGATGCTATAGAACAGGGGTGGCGAACTCCGGTCCTGGAGACCCGCATGCATATTTCAGCTCCAACCCTAATTAAAACTCAGCTGGCTGTAGCTTCCTAGTAACCGTTCAGACTTGATTAGCTTGTTCAGGTGTGTTTGGTTAGGGTTGAAGCAAAACTCTGCAGGGCTGCGGCTCGCCAGGACCGACGTTCGCCACCCCTGCCATAGAAGAACCATTTTTGGTTCCACAAAGAACCATTCAGTCAAAGGTTCTTTAAAGAACCATCTCTTTCTTACCTTTTTGTAATCTGAAGAACCTTCTTTCACCACAAAGAACCTTTTGTGAAACAGAAAGGTTCTTCAGATGTTTAAGGTTCTTTATGGAACCATTTAGACTAAAAGGTTCTTCTATGGCATTGTGAAACACCTTTATTTTTAAGAGTGTAGTTTTAACATTTCATTTTCAGGAAAAAGAAAATCCTCTCTGGGTCAAAAAGACCAGAACACAACATGAGGTATAACATGTATAATTCAGCATGACACATCCAGTTATCTTGAATGTATTTTAAATTTAATTTTGTGTAAAAATATCAGATGATTTATCAAATAGTAAATCAAGATGAGCTAATATTACTTACTGATTATTCATGGCAATCACATTACATTGTGGTATATATTATATTATTCAATGCAGTACGCTCTGCTCTACACTGCTAATCTGTTGTAGTAAGTAGGAAGTGCGTAATAGTAGTAGGTTATTCATGTAAATTGCTCACAATATACCTGCTACAAGTTTTACAGCATTTTTTTGTCAAATACAAATTATGCTTAAATTTTCTGTGACAAAATGCTTTTTTATAAAAAGACCCCTCAGGCCTTTGAGACAAAAGCAATACAATATATGCTTTAGTTGGCTAAATAGGGACCTGGATGACACTGGGAAGATTTATGGCTTAAGACTCAATCTATACAGTATATGTGAGAAAAAAATCTATTTTGACTTTGTTTGTATTAGGAGAGAAGTGCCCAAGGGAGAAATGTGATTATAGAGACAATCTCTGTGGTGCATGCAAAACATGGGAAAGAGCCGACTATGTTTCCACTGAAGTGAGCGTCAACATGGCCAAAAGTGTGTAAGTAAACCATTTGGAGCGAGTTTTATTTATTTATTTCAGGTTTATTTGACAGGGACAAAAGCAAAACTTGAGGAAAATTTTTGTTGTTTTCAACATCAGTAGGCATGTTCATTTGCCCTTGTGGAAAACCAGTCGTGATGCTTGTAAAGAATGCACATGGGTAATGTAACATTATGTACAACGTGCCTGTTTATGCCGTCTAGCACCTTCATGCGTGATATGTCTGTATGCTGTATTATGTCAGCTTTCCTTGGTTTGTTTTGGCTTCTCATCATAATATCCGGCTGCAGCACTTTGCCACGTTCCCTTCAGCCGTTCTGACAGCCTGTTCTTTGATATACACAGCAATAAATAGCATTCAACTTGCACCCCCAACCTCACTGGCCGTCTGTCATCTGCTGAACTTCCTCTATCTCTTAGGCAAACACCCATCCTAAGCCATCATAAATACCAGTGTGGTCAGTAAAGACTCGTTTCATAGCATCAGTCCTGTATGGCGTATATGTGTGTGAGAAGATGAGAGCCTCCTTACATTCACTTTTGCTTTATTTGCTCCTTTATCACCTTTACTCCCATCCCCCATCAGCTCACTATACTACTTAGCACTCATATCCAAAGACCCTTAATATATGCTCCTGTCTAGGATAACCATAAAACATTTCAGACAAATGAAACTTTTTAATGAAGAACTAAAAGCTTTTTTCATGTCTCCTCTTCAGTTTTTCTGTTAGTTCAATATAATTACTTAATTTTTTTAATTAAAAGAGCACTACAGAACATTAACCTCATGGTCTGTGGTTGAAACAAAATTACAAGGCTAATGTTAACAGTTCATTCCAATAGAGTTTGGTGTTAGCATGTTGCTAAGCTTAAAAACATATTACTCTAATAAGCATGAAAATCCTCCACTAGAGGGCACCCCATCCTGTACCCTTTACCATTCACCCCAGACTCCATTCCCCATAAACCTTTGCTCGGACTCATTATCAATTGCAATCATCATCACCTCATCAGTTTCACACTAAGAATGGCACACACTCTCACATCTCTGGTGATTGAATGTTTAGCCCTTCCGTGTTTCCTAGTGTCCTAGTTTCACAGTTTCCTAGATTTAGATTTTGCCTTTCTCGTGTTTTGATCCTTGGCCTGTTACCTTGTTTTTGATTTATTGCTGACCTTTGCTTGTCTTGTGGATTACTCTTTTGCCTGTGCCTCAGATGTTATTGTTTTCTAGTGTTTGACCCTGCCTGTTCTGACTACGCTCTATGGAATAAAGCTTTGCTTTTGGATCCCCAACTTTGTCGTCACGACTCCCTTTGTTACAGTTATTAACTTTATTGTAAACAATTCATGCGTGCATATATTTAATGTTTCATTTCTATTCATTTATTTATTTAGACCTCGTAATTCCTAATCAAAATAATCATAACTAATTCTTAATGTAAATGACAGACCTCTCTGATGAATGCCGGATTTCTCCAATTATTAAATGCCGCCCCTTTCTTAAAATCAACTGCAAGCTCACATTTAGATCTGCCGCCATAAAATTAACAACCAATGGATAGAACCAAGTCTCTGCCCAACATTTTTTCTTTTTCAGTAATTTGTTCGATTCAGATGTATGTCTATGCTACTACTTCTTTTCCATAGTGACTGTACCATATAGGCACAGTACAGATGCTTTCAGCTATAATGTTAACTAGGTGGGCAGTTTTTGGAACAGAATAAAATATGAAAGCCTAAGAGAGCACCAGCATACTTTGCTAATTCCAGATGATCTGACACACACACAAACACACACAGACCTGTTCCTTACGCAGTACTGGGATACGATCCAAATAAATTCTCAGCTGATGTTTTGTGCTTAGAGAGTATTATTCCAGTAAAACAGTAGCTATACAGCCTGGACTATGACATATTCCAATATACTTAATTCTGAAGCGGATTTATTTTCTTATTTCTGAAAATAAGAAAACAATAACTTTCAAGTCACAATAGCATGCTGCTGTAAACACCTTATCGCATATTTCTAGATGAATAAAATCTTCACGCATAGTATTAAAGCAAAGACAACACAAGAAATCATGGTTGACTTGATCTCAGCACAGAGTTTCTATATTAGCAGAGTGGAAATCTCAATGGAGCAGGTCATGAAGGTCTTGGAAGCCATATAGGAGAGGGCACATATTCTTATAACATCTGTGCCCCACTCTTTGTTTTCTGAGAGGTTGATCCATGCAAGCA
>JADLZN010010703.1:0-16992 GCA_018155175.1 Sinocyclocheilus anophthalmus | reverse complement strand
GCCAAAGTAAGCTAATTAAACCTGACGGCGCAAGGGAATTGGATCAAAATATTAAATCAGATTTCTTTTCTTCAGAATCTCTGACTGGAGTAAAACTGAAAATATGTTCAGCAAATGCCACGGGTTGTCCTTGCCTGGGTTGCCAGTTTAGGGTGTTTTTATCTAGTTTTTAGCTCTTTGCTGACACTATTGTAAACAAGTACACCTACTTTTTTAATTATTATTGTAATGGGTAAAAAATGACACCACTGTGGGACAGTCATTTCTGTCAGGACCACTATCGTCAAAATTATAGATACTTAGCATAAAGTTTGGTTTGGCGTTATGGTTCTGTTCTGGGCAAAAACCTTCCTTCCCATCCATGCAGCCTGTCATGAATGAGCAGGGAGAGCAGCAATAATACCCCCCCTAGGGTTAACAGAACAGAACAGGGCACATATCATTAATGTACTTAATGATATTTAAATGTAACACTTTATTCAAGATAAAGAAGTCTGATTAGCAAGGAATATCAGAAAACCAAGTCCTGACTGTGACAACAGGAGGAGCTGGGGATGGAGGAGGGAAATTTGCTCCGAAGCAAGCTGAAAAGCTGCTGAATAATACTGAATAGATCTTATATAGGAATGCCGCGATAGGTGACGTATTCCTATAGGTAGATGTGATCAACTGAGAATCAGCTGATGCAAGCTTGACTCACGTGACCGTCCAGAACTACGCTAACAGCTTACTGTTTCAAATAGATTAATTAATTAACAAATACATGACATACAACCAACAACAAATCAGATATAATCATATGAAGATTATTGGTAAAAAAAAAAAAAAAAGAAAAAAATAAATAAATACAACTAAAAAATAGTATTTTTCACAGAATAGCTAAATATTAAAATGCTTTACATGTTTTTTAAATTTTGTTTAGATTTTCATAGTTTTAAATGTAATAATTCACATTGTATGATGTATTTTCATATTTTAAGATTGATTTTAAACCCATAAAATCTGTAAAAAGCATTTGAAAAGTAGCAAAAATAATTGATGACTGCTTGGTAAAAAGTTTCGAAGACAGATTTAACATGACCTTTAGATATCAAAAATAATTCTAGTTTTTAGACAAAGGCCTTTAACGGAACCTGCCATATTTTTTGGAAAATAGGAATAGAGTCAAGAAATTAGTCAAGTTTTTTAAATAGGAAAAATATAGAAACTCTTTTTGTCATTTTTTTAGCAAGATGCTAACGGTCCCAATCAGATTCAATGATTTATGCTAAGCTAAGCTCAAAGTGCTACCGCCAGACCCGGAGATAAGCTGAATGGATTCGAAAACGGTACAACTCAACTGTTTAAACTCTAGGGGATGGAAAATTTAATCAAAAATGTGGAGTGTTCTTTCGCCAATAGTTGCGTTGTGTGAATGCCCTCTTCATTAAGACTTACCTCCAACCAATGGAATTGTAATAGAAATATCATGTGAGGTAGTCTGATTCACAGCTCAGTTAATAGTATAGGAGGGCTGCCATGCATCACATTCAGCCCCAGTGTCCACCAACACAGCTGCTGATCATGTGACCACAGTGATGGGCAGCACACACAGTATTTTGTTTGTTTGCTGTGAATTCCAATTTCCTGCATGAAATCACACCCAGGTTGCCCTTTAGTACCACAGCAGCTAATCGATCACATGAAATGCAGACAAGAGCCCACCATTAGAACACATTTCACTTACGCTGATACACACACATGCTCACACCGATACGCTTGCCTATGACCACTCCAACATTCACCTTTTGTGGTGCTGATGCAAGCCAGACACGCTGGAGGCTCATTACGTTAATTACCCAGCATGCCTCATTAATCCACTGAGCCAGTTTAAGACTTTCTGCATCTAAGAGATTTCCCATACCATACGAATGCACAACAGACATGCAGACAGATGCTGGTCACAGTTATTGGAATATACATAAGGTGGTACAGTCTTACACAGATTGTGTCATCAAGTGTCTTTTTATCAAAGGTCCTTCTGATTCTAAATTCATTAATGCTTGGCAGCTCTCACTTTTGCATCTGTTTCAGCAACATAGATTTAAAATGTTAATTTCCTATAACTGCTATGGATTTAGAAGATTTAGGGGTGGGCAATCTTATAAAATCTTATAGCACAATACAATAAATTTTAATTATCAACACCAATTAACTGCCCAACTAACATAATTTTAAAAACTTTAAAGCTTACTGAAGATAAGTAAACAGTAAGTGATAAAATAACAACAAAGAAACGTATTAAACTAATTAGCAATAGGACAAATAAAAACAATAGAACATACTATATTAATTGAATAAAATAATCAAATGTGTATAATTTTTTAGTGATTTTCTTTGTCTTTGGTTGTTTTATTAACACTGACACAGACAGTAGCAGGTATATTAGGCTGCTGTCACTAAAGGCAGACGTAGACGGGGGAACGGGTAAGGAATGCACAGATCCAATATACTGACACACATTCGATTTTCGCCAAGCTGTTTGCATTCACAGTAAAACATAACCAACTGTTCATGTGAATACTCACCAAGACAGACATTTTGACACATAAGTGTGTGGTTCAAGTGCAATAAGCCACCAAAAAGAAGTTAGTTCAGAAATTAGACAATGTGTACATACCAAATTAAGATCTCTTTTGCAGCTTATTGGGCTTGAATGGTTTAAAATCACTTGATCAAAGCTTAAAAACAAATGCAAATGATAAACTTGTGATGTGCAGCACTACAACATCATGTGAGCTTAACTACTATAGAGACGATAATCCAAAATCTCTACAGTCTGACATATTCCTACCGGTTTATCATGTCTAGTGGTATATTGCCCACCCCTGGAATATAGCACAGAAGTCTTATTGACCATATACAGTGGGGCAAAAAAGTATATAGTCAGCCACAAATTGTGCAAGTTCTACCACTTAAAAGATGAGCGGGAGCCATGTAATTTTCATCATAGGTTAACCTCCAACTAGGGGGGGGGGGGGGGGGGGGGGAAACCTCAACTATGAGAAAAAATGAGAAAAAAAAATCCAAAAAAAAAACATTGTAGGATTTTTAAAGAATTAATTGGTAAATTCCTCGTTAAAATAAGTATTTGGTCACCTACAAACAAGCAAGTTTTCTGGCTCTCACAGACCTGTAACTTCTGCTTTAAGAGGCTCCTCTGTCCTCCACTCCTTACCTGTATTAATGGCATCTGTTTGAACGTGTTATCAGTATAAAAGACACCTGTCCACACCGTCTCAAACAGTCACACTCAAACTTGTCCACCATGGCAAGACCAAAGAGCTGTCAAAGGACACCAGAAACAAAATTGTAGACCTGCACCAGGCTGGGAAGACTGAATCTGCAATAGGTAAGCAGCTTGGTGTGAAGAAATCAACTGTGGGAGCAATTATTAGAAAATGGAAGACATTCAAGACCACTGATAATCTCCCTCGATATGGGGCTCCATGCAAGATCTCACCCCATTGAGTCAAAATGATCACAAGAACTGTGAGAAAAAAATCCCAGAACCACACGGGGGGAAACTAGTGAATGACCTGCAGAGAGCTGGGACCAAAGTAAAAGGCTACCATCAGTAACACACTGCGCAGCCAGGGACTCAAATCCTGCGTGGCCAACGTGCCCGCCGGCTTAAGAACCATACATGTCAGGCCCGTCTGAAGTTTGCTAGAGAGCATTTGGATGATCCAGAAGAGGATTGGGAGAATGTCATATGGTCAGATGAAACCAAAATAGAACTTTTTGGTAAAAACTCAACTTGACGTGTTTGGAGGAGAAAGAATGCTGAATTGCATCCAAAGAACACCATAGCTACTGTGAAGCATGGGGGTGGAAACCACATGCTTTGGGGCTGTTTTTCTGCAAAGGGACCAGGAAGACTGATCCGTGTAAATGAAAGAATGAATGGGGCCGTGTATCGTGAGTTTTTGAGTGAAAACCTCCTTCCATCATCAAGGGCATTGAAGATGAAACGTGGCTGGGTCTTTCAACATGACAATGATCTCAAACACACTGCCCGGGCAACGAAGGAGTGGCTTCGGAAGAAGCATTTCAAGGTCCTGGAGTGGCCTAGCTAGTCTCCAGATCTCAACCCCCATAGAAAATCTTTGGAGGGAGTTGAAAATTCGTGTTGCCCAGTGACAGCCCCAAAATGTTACTGCTCTATAGGAGATCTGCATGGAGGAATGGACCAAAATACCAGCAACAATGTGTGAAAACCTTGTGAAGACTTACAGAAAACTTTTGACCTCTGTCATTGCCAAAAAAGGGTATATAACAAAGTATTGAGATAATTTTGTTATTGACCAAATACTTATTTTCCACCATAATTTCCAAATAAATTCTTTAAAAATCCTACAATGTGATTTTTCTGGATTTTTTTTCTTATTTTGTCTCTCATAGTTTAGGTATACTTATGATGAAAATTACAGGTCTCTCTCGTCTTTTTAAGTGGGAGAATTTGCACAAATGGTGGCTGACTAAATACTTTTTTTTCCCACTGTATTTCACCCGACTATACATAAACTTGTCAGGAATACGATGAATTTAGTCTGGGTTGAGAAACATTATACTGGGGACAGTTCCCCTTCACTTTTTGGGAGATCATCAGGAGTAATTTTTAAGAAATGTATTGTTTGGCTTACGGCATTGCAAGGAAAAATAATGAACTGGTTGAATTAAATGACAATTTTTAAAGGACAAATCTGAGCCTCTAGCCATGTGCTGTGCCACCTCCTAAGGTGTTTTTGATGTCCTATACAACGCCAAAATTCGTAAACCCCCTGAAAAGAACCAAGTGTCACCCGAGCTGACAGGAACTCTAAGCGAATGGTACATCGTTTGATCAGGGCAGCACCCACACATCTGTTCGCTAACACTCCCGTTCACTACAACTGCTGTCTTGACAGAAACGCAAAGACCGCTGATGCTGCATGCAGTTTTTTTTTTCATTTACATCAAGTAAACCACTGGCCTGCTGCTATCTGCGACTTTTCTGGATACTAAATCGACTAGTAAAAAAATTGGGGTTTTGGGGGGGGGGTAAAAAGTCGATCTCCGGCTCGAATGTAGTTCTTTATGGTTTAAGAACAGATTTTTTCTTTGGGAACAGTAAAAATAGGTAATATACGGTCCGACGGGATTAGAGAGTCTTATATTGAAAGTATAGGTTGGCATTATAAAAAATATTTGTTGATTGTGTTTTAAACATTTTAATGGAAAAATTGAATAGTATGATGTTTTTGGTGGGGGGGAGGTATTATAATAAAAATATAAATAAAAGGAGTTTTTCGTCTCCGTACATTTCATTATATGAACACATCAGCCAAAACAATTTTAGGAAAAAAATAATAATGAAATATTTATACCGGAGGGTGAGTAAATGACAAATTTCCATGTATTGTGTATGTGTACTATCCCTTTAAATGTGCAAAAAAAAGAAGATGTGGAAGAGTAAATTACTTCACAAAATAATTTTTGATACACTTGTTGGAGTGTGTGTAATTTCATCCACCTCTTTCTTATAGGAAAACCCCAGTAGCAGATCACAGAATTGTGCCATGAAAAATGCTGTTTGTAAGTGTTTGGGCAGCTGGTCCCTTCACGGCTGTAGTGATCATCCTGAGCAAATGACCTAACCTCCAGGCTGCTGGGGCGATGACAGAGCAGTTTGTAGGCCAACCAGTGACAGCTGGATGCGCCCAGCAAGGCAAACACACCTCTGAGCTCGTACGTCTTTCTTGGGGCCACAGTACTGACAGGAACAGCATTGCAGAACAAGCTCAGCTGCTTCACCTGCCATTTCCAACACACAGCGAGACACGACAGGAGAGTTTCACAGTACTGCAGGAGAGAGAAAGTGAGGTAGACAGAATGTGAATGAAAGCACTGTTTAAAGTGAAAATTCATCCTTTATGTTTTTTAAATGCACGTAATTGGCCTTATTTTGAACGATTCATCTGTGCATATGCTTTATTTTTATCTATTTATTTGGTTACACTTTACTTGAATGGGGTGTGCATAAGACTGACATGACACCTTCATAATCATGACATGACACCTACATAATCATGACATGACACGTCTTGAATATTAAGAGTCATTAAGAGTCATTCGCTCAGTTATGTAATTTTTAATGCAAAGATGACATTGTTTGAGATGTCTTTGTTATGGGCTATGGTTAGGGGTAGGGTTAGGTCAAATAATGTCATATTTGCATTAAAATGACATAACTGAGCGAATGACACTTAATGACAGTTGTCATAAACATGCATAAAACCTCCTTCATATTCATGACATGTGTCATGTCATGATTATGAAGGTGTCATGTCAGTCTTATGCACACCCCTTCAAGTAAAGTGTTACCATTTATTTTTGACCCAATAAGTTTTAATTTTGAAATCTCAAAGTCCAATCAACAACTGGTGGATAGAACCAATTACCCAGCCAATTAGAACCAATTATCATGACTTTAAGTTTTGCAGCATTAGTGAAGATTTTATGCATTATTTATAACTTAATTCAAGAAAAATTGTAAATATCTAATATCACTTAGCCTTTTTTAATGAGTCATTTTTTTGCATGACTCACAACACACCCACACACATATATATATATATATATGTGTATGTGTGTGTGTGTGTGTGTGTGTACCTGTTTTTCTATTCTGGTGGGGACTTAAACCTGAATACACACAGACTCATGGGAACTCGTGTTACGGTGGGGACCTAAATTGAGGTCCCCACGGGTAAAAAAGCTAATAAATCACACAGAATTAAGTTTTTTGAAAATCTAAAAATGCAGAAAGTTTCCTGTAAGGGGTAGGTTTAGGTGTAGGGTTGGTGTAGGGCAATAGAATATACGGTCTGTAGAGTATAAAAACCATGACGCCTATGGAGAGTCCCCACAAGGATAGCAAACCAGACGTGTGTGTGTGTGTGTGTGTGAAAATAATTATTCAGTTTTTCAAAACAATGCAGAGCATGTGCAAATAAACAGAGCTATCAGTTCTTGGTGAATTCCCCTCTTAGCATTCGTTTAACAGCTCAAGAATATAGATCACTGACAAAAATGCTGCAACTGAGAATTAAAACTACAGAAAAATTCATCCTGAAAGCATGGACACATAATTAATTAAAGAAAACAAATCTTTAATTTCTAAAGTGATACAACAAAGTGCTTGAAATTTATTTATCCCATCCACCTGTTAAAATAAAAAAAGAGCATCATGATCAGGAAAGGTTTCCATGGAGAGGCAGGGTTCTCTTTGTTAATTATGGCTTTTGCTCTCATTAAGAATAAGACATGACTATGCTTACTTGCAACCTCGCTGTAATTGGATATCAGTTGTCTAATTGGTGAATGCTTAGGCTTCACTCTCACTAATTACAAATACTAATAGGCTCTCCAGCACTGCCCCATCCTCTTGTCCATGTCACTGACAAACCACACACTGAACAGAAAAATATGTTGGCGTCATCTCACCGCAAAGGCTCTTCTTTACCACGGCTGCACCCTTCAGGCTCATGATGGATTCTGTTTTCCATGAGAAATGGCAGTGAAATGCATTCTGGTGCAGAGGAAGAAACAGTTTAGACAAAAACATTGTTGGTTTTATTTGATTCCAGCAATGAAACTGCCCTGGGTGGTTTTTAGGTTGCTACTTTTCAAAAGAGCCTCTATAATATTCTAGCTCCTACATATGGCTTAGGTCACTATTTCAATATAGGTCTATAGGTTTTTGGGCTTATTTATGGTGAGAATTGTACAAAAAAGTTATAGTCTCCTTGAGAAGTTTCTTTAACAAGCTCCACAATTTGAGTTATCAAAGTTTAATACTTGAGGGTAAGCATTTATTCAAAACCCTAACCTTAAGAACGTACGATAGAAATAGTGACGCTTGCCTTAGCAAATACCACTAAAAAGTGATGCAACTGAATTTTGATATGCACACATACCCTTAGATATGGATATAAAAACTGAAATTTCAGTCTAAGCTGAGCTGAAGCCTTTCAGGGGAAAATACAGCAGTAAGTTTTCAAATATTCATTCCGGTCTGTAAGTATCCATATGATGCTGCAGCTCTTCAAGGGCAGGCTCATGATTTCAGCACTTAAATCAGCTCAGTCACAGACATCTCCAGGGGTTTGGGGACCATGTCTTATGTGTGGGAAAATGCCAACGTACAGTAATTGGGCTATAAAGAGATCCCTCTTAAATGTGGCTGAGATGATGCCACTTCAATTAATAAGCCGCACAGGTTCCAGTTCAGCCTATATGGGAAGAAGAAAAAAGCTGATAATAACAGCCAATCTGTTCTCTAATAGCCAGCACATTGTGAAGATTTCAGATTGGTGATGCACTTTAAGAGACTTTCTGCCGAACACACACACAAGCTCTATCCAGAGGGAAGACCATAGATGCTGGCCACATCTGCATCCAGTGGCTCCATATTATGAGGTGTTGCCATGGTAACTTATGATCCTTTTCCTCAGACTCATATATGAGAGGGATTCCAAACCACGTGTTTGTGCTGACTCAGAGAAGAAGAAAAAAAACCCTCTGAGACAAGTAAAACAAAAACCATATTACACCTAAAAACCTTCATGAATGAGTGAGAGGTGTAAACCACGGAAGGCAAAATGCCATCAGCTCAAACTCCTCTCACATGCAATCCATCACTTCTCAGAAAAACCAGGGAACCTTTTCCTCCCTAATGAAAATGTCAGAAAGGCTGTGTGTAGAATGGAATACTAGCTTACCATTTCTCAGTGATGCACTGAATGCACTGTAAACTGCCTTTTTTAAAAATAGTACCAATAGGCATTATTCCATGCTAAATATTTTACACAGACATTCACATCTTACGTACATCTTTCAAGCTTTCAACATTACCTCATCAGGATCCATGTAATTTTACTGGAAATAAAATATAATTTTAAACAATATTAAAATAATATTTAGAAATAGTATCTAAGTTATATATATATTCTGTGCATACAGACATTTTGCATACAGACTATATACTCCAGCAGTAGTATGTTAGTATATGCTATTCAGTATGTTTATAGTTTGGCATGTGGAAAACTCAGTTGGAATGCATTCAGAACCACGCTGTTTTTCTATTGTAGTCATTTTGTACAGCTTCTGTGCCAGGGAGTCATTGTCTCCTACCAGGTCATTAGCACATTTAATTAACAGAGAGAGAAGAGGAGAAAAAGAGCTGGAATTGTGGACAAAGATAATTCCTCAACATCTATTTGCTTTATTCCATATGCTGCACATGGTAATAAGATTAAAAGTGGCTGAGTTCCAAAAATATTGCCCAATTTAATGAGCCTATAGCTAGCATAGCGACGGATTGAATGCTCAGAGTATCTCTTCGTTTTCCTAATTTAATCAACTTTAGCAGGGGCGTTGCGATCCTTATTACTTACATAAATTTCCACATTTGGCTTAATTTTTCTGGGTGATAATCCTTACATTTTGCATTTCTGTTGGCACAAAGAAAAAAATACCTCAACAGTAGAGCAAATACACAAACAGTATGTGGGTTTTTTTAAGATGCCATGTCAAGTTAAAAGTAGTTTTAAAGTCAAGGACTTTTTTTAAATGTCTCGAGACATCTGCATTTTTTCAAATGCATTGTATCTAGCTGTTTTTGGACCAAGACAGCGGTATGAACAACCCTCCTTATGGCTAGCACCTACTTACATGCTTTTCAGCAAATCATCAAGGACTACTTGGCGATTGTTACAAAAACAATTTAAAATTCATTAGCCAATAGCCAGGCAGATGAAGCTTATGATGTGAACCCCCCCCCCCCCCCCCCCCCCCCAAAAAAACACATATTTCCCGCTTAATTTTAGTATTGCGTCTAAGAACCTACCATTCACCTTTTCTCCTCATTTCTATTGGTTAGATCTAAGACCATTTCAGTTGCTTTGTTCTTTTTGATTAAAGGGATAGCTCAGCCAAAATGAACATTCTGTCATCATTTATTCACCCTCATGTCGTTCCAAACCTCTATGACTTACTTTATTCTTTGGAACACCAAAGGAAAAATACTAGTGAAAAATATGGTGGTCTTCTCCACGCAATTATAATGAATTATAATGATTGACTTTTAAGCTTCAAAAAGGACACAAAAGCACCATAAGGGGCCATTCACACAGAATACGTTATTGCATTTAAAAATATGACAGGCAGGGCAGTGTAACGAAAGAAATGCAAAGTCTCGAGACATGTTTTTTAAGAGTTTTTTAAGAGCCACATTTTTAGATTGCTGTGTGATGTGTGTGACTGCAAAAGACTTTGTCAAAAGCAGCAGTCAAAGATGCACATCTAGTGCATTCTTACATAGAAAAACAATGAAAAAGCAGTGTGGTGGAATGCAAAAATTTGTTCTGTGTTGAGCTAGAATCAGGCCGATTCATGAACAAATCATTCAAATTAGTTTTGTGAACTGAATCAAATGATTCATTGAGAATTGAGAAAAACAAAAAATATGCCAAGGACAACTAATGCAGATGTCAAGATTTCCATTGAACAAGAAATTTAATTTCAATCTGTTCCTCACTCAAAGCTTTCAAATGATTTCAGAATTGAAATATAATGCAAGTTGTGTGGATCTTCTACAATGCTTTTTTTTTTTTTGGACAGCCGCAGTACTCATTCACCTTCACTATATTGAAAGCAGCAAGCATATTATTAAACATTTCACCTTTTGTGTTCCACAGAATAAAGAAAAACTTACAAGTTTGAAACAACATGAGGGTAAGTAAATCTCGACAGAATTATCATTTAATGGGTGACTAATCCCTTTAAGACCACTTGTGTGATCCAAACTGACACCAGTGGCATATTTTTTTCTCTTGTGCTATGATTGTTGCCCTCAATCTGTTTACAGACGAATGATTACGTTCACTTTAATTTATACTACACACATCTGTCAACTCGAGAAGCTTCGTTACAATCAAAGAGGGATGGAGCTTGCAGAGATGCTGAGTGTTGAAAGCAGAAACGTGACAATTGCAGCTGTGTGATATCTAAAGTGTGAGCTGGACAAACCCGCCAGTGCTCGGCGTCTGCAAGATTGGTTCCTTTCCTCATTACAGCCGGGAGTGACAGGTCCTCAAAAGAAAGCATGCCTCAGCATTTCTGTCCAATTAGATCAGCCTTCCTCTGATATGACCTATTCACCATTACATCCATCAGATGTTCTCATTTATCAGTTAACTCTCTTTAGGGGCACGTCTTTGACAGGGATAATCAGCCTGACTAATTCTCAGCGACGGAGACTTTCCAGATCGGACAGATAGCATTTTGCAGCATGTGCATATCGCTTTAGAAACATCTGTCCGGTCTGTCAGGGACTTGCCGGCGCTGTTC
This sequence comes from Sinocyclocheilus anophthalmus, assembly GCA_018155175.1. Lineage (NCBI taxonomy): Eukaryota > Metazoa > Chordata > Actinopteri > Cypriniformes > Cyprinidae > Sinocyclocheilus > Sinocyclocheilus anophthalmus. The sequence continues at coordinate 5,562 of JADLZN010010703.1, read as the reverse complement.
TCCATCCTGCTGTCTTTGCTTTGACCTCCCCCATCTCAAATTATATCTGTGTGTTTCAGGCGAAGACAGTGAAAGCGTAATGAGTGACAGCACAAAAGGAATCGCTCTCATTGCTTCTGCAAGCCAGGCGCCCTGGCAAACCGAACCACAAACCTCACATTTCATGCCTACAGCGGAGAACACACACAGCTGAATAACAACGAGGATCAGTGATGGAGTGATGACCCCAAGCCAACAGTGGAGACAAACAAACAAACTCTCAGCAGATGCTCAAACTCCCCACCATCCTCCTCCCATTATATTTAGCAATATTTAGTCATTTATAAAAATGCTGCTATATAGTTTTTTTCCTCTTCTAGCTGACTAACGAGATATGCTCATTAACTGGCTTTTCTTCAATGACCTTTTTTTTCCCAAAACCAAATTTTAAGCTGAAATTACCCTAATTTCAACAACAAAATGAACTAGAAACATAATTCATAATTAACATAGTGACACAAGAACTGTCTTACGTACAATTTAAGTGTGTACATTTGCTTAATTGATTATGAAATAACCTCTATTTTCATTAAGTGCCTCCTGAACTGTCGCTAGTTTTGTGACGAGTGTGTTTCCGCTCTCAGGTCCCGCCGGCGCTCCGCTCTTCCCGTCAGACGGCTGTGGCAGTATCTGGTCAAACAGGAGGAGGTTCAGGAGATGTTCATACGCAACATCTTCACCAAGAAACGCGATCCGAACGAGGTACTTGTGTCTGTTCACCATCAGCTGCTCGTTTGCACGCCTCCTGATTGTGTTTTAACAGCCACCCGCTCTGTCGAGTCATTAATATGGTGTTGCACTTGTGTTATGTTTGTAATTAACCGTCTAATGGTGGCCTGTGATTGACCTGCATGTTTGAATCAGGAGGCTGACGGTGTGCCGCTGGACTCCACACACACCCAGGTATCTAACACAGCTTCTGCTCCTTCATCTTCATCATCATCATCCAGTCGTGAGGCTCTTTAAGATGCACGATTACCTGCAAATCAACATGAAATCACAGCTGACTGTAATTTATAATCCTGCTCTGATTCACTTCTGCTTGTTGATGTAAAGCATGCACACTGAGCATTAGTGAATGACGTTTATTCTCCTCGAGCACTGAGAGAGTCCGCATCAGGGACGTAACGATTCACTCAACTCACGACGCCATACTGATTCACAATATGATATAATAAAAGAGCAGCATTTATTCAAAATAGAAATCTTTTGTAACAATATACACTACCGTTTAAAAGTTTGGGGTCAGCAGATTTTTTTTCTTCTATTTTTGAAGAAATTAATGCTTTTATTCAGCAAAGATGTGTTAAAATGATAAAAAGTGACTATAAAGACTTATATTTTGAATAAATGCTTTTTTTTAAAAAGTTTTTATTAATCAAATAATCCTGGAAAAGTATCACAGGTTCCAAAAAAAGTTTGAAGCAGCACAACAAAAAATAAATCAGAATATTATACTGATTTCTGAAGATCATGTGACACTGACGACTGGAGGAATGATGCTGAAAATACAGCTGCGCATCATGTGTGTGTAATATATTAAGCTTAACACATATAAAAGAGCACACTGTTATTAAATGGATATTTCACAATATTCCTATTTTTACTGTATTTGTAATAAAATAATTGCAGCCTTGATGAGCAGAAGAGACTAACTAAACTAGAATTTTAAAACAAATCCCAAATCAAATGAATAAATAATACAAATAAAACCCACAGCTTTATTGTAATGTGCTCTCTCTCCTTTTAAAAGTTGAGGAAACCACTGCGTTTTAATCACGATCCAAACAAAGATGCTGCATACGTGAGCGGATTCTGATTAAATTAGATTGATAATTAGAAATTTGAAGCACACACAGAAGGACACCATTATGAAACTCTTCCACATGAATTCATATCTGAGCGAAACGGAAACAGCAGACGGACTAAATGAGATGCAGTTTCACTCTCTGACAGCAGGAGGCGCTCATGCAGCAGCAGATACAGCGTTTCCTTGGTTACCGCCGTTAACACAGCAGCTGCGCTTATGAACACTGCATTAATATGCATTACAGGGACCAGATGAGACGAAAGCACCATCTAAACTTTCCTGCAGACAAGTCAGTTCTCCTCAGAGACACATTCATATAAACCCCGACTGTATCGTCTTTCCTTTAACATCTCAACCCACATCAATCCTCACTTATCGATTTTCAACCGGTGCATCGTTGCATCCCTAGTCAGGATAAATGTCTGAATAATAAAGATGATAAGTGGTGAGTGTTTGTGCAGATCGAGGCCGACCTGGGGATTCCTGGAGGAAAGGCTCGCATCATCCATAAGGAGTCTGACATCATCACGGCGTTCGCCATCAATAAGGTGCCGTGACGTGCTGCGGCTGTGCTTGCGTGTGATCTGTGACGCGCCGCATGTAAGCAGCCTCTCTCTGTCTTCCAGGCCAATCGCAACTGTTTAGTGATCGCCTCCAGCCATGACATCCAGGAGCTGGATGTGTCCTACATCCTCGCCTCGCAGATCCTGACCTGGGTCGATGACGAGAACGAGGCCGAGGTCAAAGGGTGAGCTCCGCATTCGCGTACAGTCATCCTGCCTTAGCAACTCAAGCCAGCTTTATTTCTATAGCGCGTTATACGATACTGATTGTGTCAAAGCAGCTTCACAGAGTCAAACGGAAAAATAGTGTGTCAATAATGCACAAGGACAATAACAAAGAGTCATTTTCCAGCTAAAAACGGCAATGCAACGTCGTAGAACTCACTCTTAAAGGGACAGTTCTGGTTTTTTCCTTCCTAAAAATGTCATCATTTACTCACTTCATGTCGTTTTAACCGTATGAGTTTCTTTCTTCTGCTGAACAAAATAGACGATATTTTGAAGAATGTATAATTTGGCGGTAGCCATCGACTTCCATAAGTATGAAAAAAAACTGGAAGTAGATGTTAATTTTGTCAGCCGTCTTAGTTTTCGTCATACTTTTAACGAAATTAACTCTAAGGCTACCGGCAGCTGTTTGGTTCCCAACATCATGCTGCAGTGTTGTTCTCGAGTAAACACTCACATTTACCGTCAGCTGGAGTTCCTGAGAGGAAGTGTGTGTGATCATGTGATGTGCTTGTGTTGTTTGGCAGGACGGATGACTTCCTGGTGGTTCACGCTCGGGACGACTTCAGCGCGCTTCACGGCAGCACACCCTACACCCACAGCAGCCCCGGGACACCCATCAACATGCCCTGGCTGGGGGGCCTGCAGACGGGCCGAGGAGCCGCTGTGGTGAGCAGCGCTAGCAACACTCAATCTGTCCCGCTCCGGACACGCTAACACTCAATCACGCTCTTCTGTGTTCTCGCAGCTCATCAAACGCAACATCAGCAACGTGAGGCGGATGACGTCACACCCCACGCTGCCCTACTGTGAGTGGCCTGCATCACACCGGTTACCACACCGCTCACTCTAATATACAACATAGTGACCATGGAGCACAAAACCTGTCATAAGGGTCAATTTCTCGAAATTGAGATTTATGCATCAGCTGAAAGCTGGATAACCTAGATAAGCTTCAATGGTATGGTTTGTTAGGATCAGACAATATTTGAAAATCTGGAATCTGAAGGTGCAAAAAAAAAATCAAAATATTGAGAAAATCATCTTTAAAGTTGTCAAAAAAAAGAAGTTCTTAGCAATGCATATTACAAAAATTAAGTTTTAATATATTTACCACGGTGGAAGGTTTACAAAATACCTTCACCGGAAATGACTTTCGTCAAGATCCTATTATGATTTGGCAATAAAAAGAGACAACTGTATACTTGTGACCCATACAAATGTATTGGTGGTATTGCTACAAATATCCCAGCGACTCAACACTGCTTGTGCTGCAGCTCACATACGTGTCATTTTGTCAGATTCCTATTTTAAAGAATGTTTAGTGACTTTAAATGCCATAGGCTCAGAAAAGATCTCAGTGAATGTTTCAGCAACGTTTCCTCGGGAATAATCGGACGTTTTTGATAAATATGACAAATGAAAGAGCATCAGTAATGATGGAGTGGGATCTTGCTATGAAAACAGCATAGCTGATGATAGACAATAAAAAAGTAGAGTATTTGAAATAAATAAACATTAGTGAAATACAAGGCTAGTTCAAGGTGACATCTCTCAATTTCTGTTTACTAAATAACTTAATACATACAATATACGTAATTTAAAACAAAAAAGACTAATAAATGACAAAAACAATGCAACAAATGTGGTGTGTGTGGTGTGTGTGTGTGTGATTGTTTGTTTGTGTGGGTGTGTGTATAGATCTGACCGGAGCTCAGGACGGCAGCGTGCGCATGTTTGAGTGGGGTCACTCACAGCAGATCACCTGCTTCAGGAGCCCCGGAAACTGCAGGGTCACCAGAATACGCTTCAATTATCAGGGCAATAAGGTGCATCACAGTCGTTAGGAATCACTAGTGTAAGAGCACTGTGTGTGACTGTAGCATGTGTAAACCAGCTCACGTGTGTGTGTGTGTGTGTGTTTTGTGCGTGTGTGTGTGTGCGTGTGCGTGTGCGTGAGAGAGTATGAGTGTGTGTGTGTGAGAGAGAGAAATAGTGTGTGTGTGTGTGTGTGTTTGTTTGAGTGTGAGTGTGTGTGTGTGAGTGTGTGTTTGGTTGTGTGTGAGTGTTTGTTTGTTTGTTTGTGTGTGTTTGTGTGTGTTTGTGTTTGTTTGTGTTTTTGTGTGTGTGTGTGAGTGTGTGTGTTGTGAGTGTGTGTGTTTGAGTGTGTATGTTGTGAGTGTGTGTTTGAGTGTGTATGTGTTTGAGTGTGTGTGAGTGTGAGTGTGAGTGAGTGTGTGTTGTGTGTGTGTGTGTGTTTGTTTGTTTGTGTGTGTGTTTGTTTGTTTGTGTGTTTTTGTGTCTGCGTGCGTGTCGTGTGTGTGGTGGTGTGGGTGTCTGTGGCTGTCTGTGTCTGTGTGTGTGAATGTGCGTGGTGTGCGTGTGCGTGTGTGGGAGTATGGGCGTGTGTGTGTGTGTGCCTGGTGGTGTGTGGGCGTGGTGTCGTGTGTGTGTCTGTGGGTGTGTGTGCGTCTGTTGTGAGTGGTGTGAGTGTGTGTGAGTGTGAGGGGTGGAGTGTGATGTGTGGAGTGTGAGCTGTGAGTGTTTGGGGTTTGGGTATTGTGTGCGAGAGTGAGTGTGTGTGAGTGTGAGTGTGAGTGTGAGTGGGAGTGAGTGTGAGTGTGAGTGAGTGAGCGTGTGTGTGTGTGTGTGTGTGTGTTTTGTGTGTGTTTGTGTGTGTGTGTGAGGGTGTGTGTGAGTGTGTGTGGGTGAGAGAGAGTGTGTGTGTGTGTGAGGTGTGTGTGTGTGTGTGTGTTGTAGTTTGGGATCGTGGATGCAGACGGAGCGCTCAGTCTCTGGCAGTCCAGCACCTCAGGAAACGCTCCCAAACCCTATCTGGTACATCCATCGCTCTCCTTGTTCCTCCTGCTCATTAGAGCGTTTTAACATTTTTATTTATTTATTTATTCAAAAATACAGTTA
>JADLZN010010702.1:0-104178 GCA_018155175.1 Sinocyclocheilus anophthalmus | reverse complement strand
CTGAATATATAGTTATGAACCCAGATAATACATTAATATATTATTCAAAAAGTGCAAAAAGCAATAAAATAAATGAATATGGAATAGGCAAGAAATAGAAAGAGTAGTATGATGGAGTAGTATGTTAATATGCTATTTTGAATTTTGCATGGAATCTTCACTTCCATTTAACAACATGAATTGCATTTGCATGTATAGTATAGCATTTCACAGGCTGGGACGATATTTCACAGATATGAATGCAAAACTAAGTCAAAGGTGATCCAATAAACCATCAATCAACATTCTGATCTACAGCATCTGAAACAAACTACATTCAGTCCAACATTAGCCAGCACGCCTCAAACAGTCTGGGGGTTTAGTGTCTTGTCAGAGGACAACAAAAACGCTGAAGAATTAATCAAAACAAATCTGTGAGGTAGCAGTTTTAAAGATGTTCAAATGTATCTTCAACATTTAACATTGAAATTTACGGCGTCTTAATAAACCTTTCCTTCCACCTTCTCATTGATTGTTACAAATTACAAAGTTGTTACAAATCTATTTTGTTGTTTTATCATTATGGCGTATGGAGTGTAGATTGATGTGAAAAAAGTAATTTAAAGCAGTTTAATATAAGGCAGCAACATAACAAAACGTGGAAAAAATATACTTTTGCAAGGCACTGTATATATATATATATATATATATATCCTGTTTTGTGGTGTGTATAAACAGTGAGTCATGTTAGTTTATTTCTAATTTTAATTGTAAATATATAATATGTAATATACACTATATGGACAAAGGTATTTGGACATACAACTTAATTACTGAATTCAGGTGTTTCAATCAGACCTACAGATGTATAAAATTAAGTAGAGTTAAGTAAATTAACATATACAAAATTTTTTGAAAGAATGGGATATAGGTTGAATGAACGTCCCCTGATCAAACCAGGAAAATAAGTCTCTTCGCATCTGCTTGTTGGAGAAAGTGTTAACAGCTGTATGAACTGATGCTGATATCTGTGGACTTTTATGGTAATCAGCTAACCTAGCTAGTTATTTTATTGTTGGCATTCTTATTCATTAAAGGTGCAGTAAGAGATCTTGGGAAATGTTAACTTTAGCCTGATAGCACTGAAAGCGAAGGTCCCACCCTCCCTGCAATCACCGTCCAAAACCACGCCCCCTGAACGCATTTACGCTCACAGACCACCCGACCGAGACACCATACTACAATATATCAGAGAAAACTTATAGTACAGTTAGTAAAAGTACTACAATACCAGGAAGGAAGGTTGTTGATGTTTGCCTGCCATTCTCTCTCTGTCTGCACAGCGTGCATGAACGCGCTGATGACATATCATGTCTGCGCGAACAGTGTGCACAGAGGTATGCAAATACATTATGTTGACAGACAGGTAGGAAAGCCAATTAAAACACTCAAACTGAGCATTTTGATTGGATGAACATTACTTGGTCCTACGCCTTCCACAGAATATACTACTAGCGGTCGACAGATGTATCGGTTATGCCGATTAATCGGCACCGATAGTTGATTTCTGGAACTATCGGTTATCGGCAAAAATTAATGCTGATAGTTTTCCGGGTTGTGTCCATTGCTGGAGCGTCTGAGAAGGGTCTGCTGTCATTACACAGTGCGAGAGCGGCCTCTAGTGGTTGAAATCACTGACAGCACGTGCTATTTTTTAGACACGTGATACTGCACGCTGAACAGAGCGGAAACTTCAGACACGGATTTAAATGCAGCCAACAGAAAATCCTACCCCGCCACAGAGCGCCATTCACATAGTTCCCTTAAATTACATTATAGTGGTCCGAATCGTGTTAATTTACATATGAATTGTGTATTGTGCAATTTTCAGCAAAACGTTTGTCTTTCTGTGGCTCTAATAAAGTCAGTGGGCTTCATTTCTAGAGCAATAATATAGGTCGCGCTTTCTCTTTCCGTTTGCTCCGTTTTTTAAACACCAAACTTAAAAAATCATCCATGCCAAATTGTTCATTCTTGTTAAACTTGTGTCCGTTTGGTGATTAATAAACTGTTTTAGACCTCTGCTTGAGTTGAACGCGACGCGTCCGGAGTGTGTGTGAGTTCTCCTAGACTCAGCGCTGCACTTTTAGTTTTATTAGATAATCATCAAGTGTTCAAGAACAGAAGAAGTTAAAGTGTGAGAGTATAAATACAATATCCATATGTATGTAATTTTAATGCTATAGCCTTTGTGTATACAGTATATTTAAAGATGTGCATCTTTAAGCATGACAGTTGAAATTAAATGGTAACACTTTAAAATAAGAGTCCATTTGTAGCATTAAGATTAATGAAGCTGTGTAAGTTTGTTCCTTGGTCAGTTTAATTTCAACAGTTACTATTACTACTACTACTACTAGTGGTTCAGTATTGTTTTTGTTAATAAAGCACTATTTTATTTTTTGTTCAGTATCAATTTTAAAACAATAAGTTAATTAATCGGTATCGGCCAGTGTGGTCCAACCTAACTATCGGTATCGGCAAAATCCACTATCGGTTCCCAAGAAAAACCTCTAATATATAGAGATAAATACATTTAGACCACTTAACTTAATGATTGCTATCAGGATGTGAAGAGACTTTCAACCAGCATAACAGAAAATTTTTCTGAAAACAATCACCTATTGCACCTTTAAATGCAGAATGTTTAGTGAGAAACGAAACCACGTCACCTGTTTTAACGAATATGTAAGTTTGTGTCCACATAACTCTATGGTGTTGCTCTGAAGACTCGTGAATTCATGCGTGATAATGTTATAGTATGCTTTGTCCTGCTTGATATTCCCACTTTCCATTGAATGGTATTATTGGAAGAGGAAGCGTTTTAGGACCATGTGCAAACTCCCACAATGCTGAAGACCACGTAAACAACCGGTGATTCATCCCCATAGGGTCGCCAACGCTCTACTGATTCTATTGCTGAGATTTCCAAACTTCCACTGGCATCAATGACAGCACAAAAACTGTGCAGCCAGAGCTTCATGAAATGGGTTTCCAATGGTTGAGCAGCTGTATGCAAGCTTCACATCACCAAGAACAATGCCAAGTATCGGATGGAGTGGGGTACAGCACACAACCACTGGACTCTGGAGCAGTGGAAACGTGTTCTGTGACGTGTTGAATCATGCTTCTCTGTTTGGCAATCTGATGGGCGAGTCTGGATTTGGCAGATGCCAAGAATTTTAGCCTCTTGACTGCATTTTTGTCAGCTGTAAAGTTTGGGATAAAGGTATGGTGGGTTTTGGCTGCTTTTAAGGATTTGGTCTAACACCCTTCCTTCCAGTGAAGATAAATTTTCACAATTTGGACAATGCTATGCTTCCAACTTTGTGAGAACACTTTGTAACAATATTTGAATAAGCAAAAAAAAAGAAAAAGACAAAACAGACAGAGTCTGAACAAGGCCTTATTTCAGTGTCATTTAATTTGCATGTATAGTATAGCATTTCACAGGGTGTGATGATATTTCCCAGATATGAATGCAAAACTAAGGTATAGGTGATCCAACAAGTCATCAATCAGCATTCTGATCTGTAGCATCTAAAACATACTGCATTCAGTCCAACATTCAACTGGTTTAGCTCAAGCAGTCTGAGTGACTGAGTGACTGAGACTGTCGGTGGACAAAGAAAACACTGAAGAACAACTGAAAACAAATCTGTGAGGTAGCGTATCAATTTTAAATGTGTTTTTAACATTCACACTGTCCTAATAAACCTTTCCTTCCACCTTCTCATTGATTTGATTCAACTTCCAGACATCTAGGTGCGATCATGTCAGAGGCGAAAAATATTTCAACATGCCATGTGTCCATTTTTGCAAAGAACTCCAGCGAATACAACAATTTACCTTATTATTTCATCACCTTCTCATTCACCACCAACCTGATTCTTGGTTTCCCAGCAAACTGTTACATCCTGTGGATGAGCATGAAAGAAATGATCCGAGGACAGTCCCTCGAAGTCTTTGTCTTCAACACTTCACTCACTGAGGTCATCTTCAACTTCTCCTTCCCTTTTGTAATCAAACAATACTTCTATAATTGCTCTAATTGTATGTATGTAACAATTATTCTTGGACTAGTGGTATTGCTCGGTCGTCCTCTGTTTCAAACCTGCATCTGTGTGGAGAGATACTTAGGGGTTCTTCATCCTGTGACCTTCCTGAAGCTCAAGCCCATGAAATACAGGATCACCATAGCCGTCATCGGATGGATTCTGATCATTTGTTCATGTATTTTGACTACAATGGGAGTTGTTGACATCTTTGACTTACTTTTGCCACAATACCTTGCTTTTTTCATCACGAAAGTGTTCACTTGTTTGATGGTCCTGAAGGCTCTGAGGCGTCCTGGACCAGGTGACGACGTTAAGAAGAGAGATGGCATGAACCGGGATAAAGTCAAGGCTTTCCGGACCATTCAGATCGTGCTGGTGTCTTCAGTGTTGACGTACGCTCCTGTCGCTATCACGCTCATGCTCTATCATATTTTAGATTATAACATGTTTCTAATGTCCTGGTCTGTTTGCATGTGTTTAGGGATCATGTTAGGGTCGGTGCAGCCTTTCCTCTATCTCAAAAGAATTAAAAAAGTTTGCCTTTGTTTTGGCATTTAAGAATTCAAGCTTATTGTGTGGCTGAAACAAAAATGTGAAACTTTTACACTTGGTTCACTGCATGTCATATCAACCATTTCAGAAACTATTTGTTAGTATTTTTTTTTTCTGGAGAAAGACAAACATAAATAATAATAAATGCCAAAATTTTAAATGCCATTGATGATTACGGAGTAATCCACTATTTTGGAGTCAAATTACAGGAGGTGGAAAATAACTTTAGAAAGATGGCAGCCTCATTATTTTATTTTTACACAGAGATATATCTATATTAGTAAAAACCAGTTGACTAGCAATCTTTGTTGAATTATACGAAAAAGCACAAAGATATGGGGATCTGAATATGGCTCAAAGTTTGCATACATGTAACTCAAGCAATTCTATTTTCAATATTTTCTAATTTTTAATTATTAACAAACTTTTAGTATCTTGATTTTTAAGGCCCTCTATGGTTCAGTCCTAGAGATATGGGGATTTCAGTATGCAAATAGTTTAATTTTACCCATTTTCAATGGTCAAAAACCAAATATTGGTTACTTTGCATACAACTGATACTTAGTGTATGTAAAGAGCAATGTCTGAAGAACAAATAATGTTAAAACAATTTTGTTTCCCTGTATCAAAACTATTTCATACAACTTGCCTGTCTGAATCCAAAAAGCGTATTGAAATGGTCAAGTTGAAGCACATTAACTTGCTCTCAACAGTCTATTCATAAGATTCTAAATTTGAATCAGTTTCAGGAATATTTGGAAGAAGAGATTTTGTACACTTTAACTTTAATCTTTTGTGGCTACCAGAGTTCAAATATGCAGTATTGTAACTGTTTTAATACTTCTTGAGTTACAGGCACACAAACTTTGGGGAAAAAAGCATGAAAAACATTCATTTTCTCATTTTTGAGCTGTCGCCATTGGCATATATTGCAATAAGGACTGCTCAGGCCAATAAATTTTACTATTTTACTAACTGACCTACTAATCTCTGTATGACAATTAAGTAGTGATGCTGCCAATCTTTCTAAAGTCAAATAACAACAGTGTGAAATAGTTTTATTCTTGGAGTTTACAGCAGCTCACGATTTGGAAAGGGCCTGAAAAGTTCTCACACCAACTTTAGGATCTTCTACTCAAAGTGTACAGTACCAACTAGTGCTGAAATGTGCAAATGCATGATTTTACTTTGGCCTAGAAACATTGTTCTTCCTATTCTGATTTCATTGTTCATGTGATTTCACCATACTTTTTCCATTTCAGCCGAATAGATTGTCTGCCATTTCCACCCACTTGAAGTCACGTTATATTTTAGGAACCCTTTGTCCTATTGACATAAAAGAGGTCTTAACATTTAGTTGAAACAAAAATGTACCTATTTTCTACAAATGCTCTGAGAAACTAAATGAAAATAAACATTTTAAAATAGTTGTGCGTGTTTTGAGATTTTTGGTATCACAGAACAAAGAAACACGGATGTTGCCTTACATATAATGTATATAATGTACTAGGGCTGCGCGATATTGAAGAAAAATATGATATGCAAAAACTTGAGAAATAATATCAATATTTGATATGCAATACGAAGTTTAAAAAATCAATTTAAATTCTATTAAAAATATATTAAAAACAAAATTAATGTGCAAACATCATGTTACATATTTTTCAGGACAAAAAGATCACCACACGTCTGAAGTGAACAGCCATGCTTTTACCGTGGCTTAAAACAATCTGACTTTTGAGACATTAATATGACTAATATAGTAAATATGATTCTTGTTATTGCTATATAAAATAACACAAAATATATGAAATGTTACTCATTTGATAACCCTTTCATTATTAAAATTAATTAATATAAATATTACACAAATTTAAATGTTACTATGCGAAACACTTCATTATTAAATTATACAATAAAACTAATAGCTTAAGAATAAATATCACATATAATAATTAGAAAATAATAATTTTATTTTACAATGGAGAAAAACATTGATTTATCATATGTTGACTAGGGATGCTCCGATCGATCGGCCGGAGATCGGTATCGGCCGATAATCACATTTTATGACTCGATCGGTACTCACTAACTTGGCCGATCTCACAAACCGATCGCAATTTGATGACGTCAAAGTCATAGTAGTCACAATAGTCTTCTGTGAGTTATCACAGTGTGGAGGACGGAACAAAACCTTGTCGGAGGCGTAAGGGGTAATGGTAACATAATATGCTGATCGTGGGCTGTTTTTAAATGAACATTTATTTATAAAACAAAGTATCTTCTTTGGCCATATTAGCCTACTGAATAGAATTAACACAGGCTTTACTCCTTTCAAACTTTATCTGGAATATCACCGTTTCTGTCACTGCAACTTCCCGATCAGGTGAACGAACACACACGAAATCGTCTCATGCTTGCCTCATGAAAAAAATTTATTTAAAAAAAATTTAGTTAATATTTGCAGATTTATATTATCCACCGCGACTAGTGGTTAAACGGATCGTAGTTGATCCGTGATCCGTACGGACCAAGCCCCACGGTTCAGCACGCATGTGATCCGCGGATTAATTGCAATATTTAACCATAATAGAGTATATGTTTATCATTTGTTTGTATTTACACAAGAAAGCGAATTTTAAACAATTCCAGAGAAAAAAGGCGAGAGGGAAGTCGATTCGCACGTGAACACCGAACTGAATCCTCTTCTGAATCCTCTGAACAGACACATACACATAAAATTATGACAAAATACCCATCTCGACTATCATTCAGGTAAACGCAGTCAGTTATGTCTCAAGTGAATGAAAACAGCTGAGAAAGAAATCGGATGTGATGTGTATCGTTATATCGGATCCGTGCAACAGGTCTTAAAGGGACAGCTGCCTATAAATACTGCTGCTGTCATTAGTGATCATCAAACAACAAAACAGCTTTGATAAAAATCTATATTTAATTTATACCGTGAACACTATGCAGTGTTATTTTCCCTAAGTATTACATTTCTGTATTTGCATACTACCAACCTTATTTTATTTGTAACACATTCTGTTTTTATCTAGGCTTGTCATTTGTGTATTTGTTCTTATTTTTACTGGCTGTTCTCTTGTCTCTTTAATCATGTTTAAACTTTCTTAGTTAATCTAGTATTATTTGCTGTGGAATCAAAGAAGTACTTCGCTTTAAGTAAATACATTGAAAGCATTTTTTTTTGCTGCTCCAAAAAGATCCGATCCATGGGTCCAAATCCGTATGTATTCTAAACCGAGAGATTTGTGATCCGTTGAACCACTACCCGCGACCCACCCGCAAATAATCTGCATTTGAGCCCAACTTCAGTCTACTCATCACCTTTAACTTTAACTGCGTTTGTACCTCGGCGCCATAGCCAGACTGATCACAAACACAGACTGGAAGTAAGTTCAGGCCAGGCTTGTGCCCCCGATGAAACTCGATGAGTCCATATAAAGCTGAGCATCAGAATCGCATCGGTAATCGGTCCGATCAACATGACAAGAGATCGTTACTACGTATCGGCTGGCAAAAATCGATCGGAGGCATCCAATGTTGGACTTCAAATTTCTTTAAGAGAAGTATTAATTTTTCCTATGTTTACTCAAAATGAGATGACTGAGCAATCACGAGCGCTATAAAACACTGTATCGGTTTCATTCATACTGGAAGCCGGAGGGCGCCCTCGCGCAGAAACTCCACAAATGCATCACAGAATTAATAGAACTCATGAGGCTCCAGGAAATCCCTAATATGGACAAAAAAATCCGGCTATTGCTGTAGCTGAGTAAGTCAAATATAAAGGTTGAGACAATTAAACACGAATACATAAACACACGACTGCAACAATATAGTTTATCTGTGTTATTCAAGCCATATTTGGTATTTTCATCATAATTAAGTATATTTATGATCCATTGCTAATCGACATAGCCTTTATTACAGTATAGAATATAATTTGATAGGAAGCCACATCAAATCACAAAAGGAAATTACTTCAAACACTCGTGTTTTTATGTTGTGAAATAAAAACATGTCATTAAATTAGGGCTGAAACGATTCCTCGAGTAACTCGATTACAAAAAATTATCGAGGCAAATTCCTCTGCCTCGAAGCCTCTTTTAATTCATTTTAAAGCTCACGTCACGCTTTTTCACAATGATTTTTTTTTTGTGTGACACAATGCGCTCAAGTCACCCACAAAGCGGACAGAGACGCAAGGCGTTGGCGGTGTTTTGATTTGAAGGCGCTGGCGCAGGCTAGTGCGGGCTGCAAAATGGAAGGGAGTGATAACAATGGCGATGAGCAAAGAGAAGAAACAAACAGGAGAAAATGACAGAAAATGTCCAAGGTTTGGGATCATTTCAAATTGAAAATTAAAGAGAATGCTGTGGCGTGTGTCCATTGCAAAATTGAGCATGATTGCTAGTCGAGATAAAGGCTGATAAATAATGTATGTTAATTACGTAAGGGTGGCCAGGATGGCCAGTGCAATTCTGTGAAAATATACCACACGACGGATGCGGAGGAGCCATTACACCACTACATTATTTATCAGCTTATACCACGGCTACTTACCAAAGGAATTAATTTACTGTCAAAAAATTTTGTGAATGGCTTTTATGATGAAACATACTAGATACTTTCTTTATACCATGGCTTGGATGAATACTCAGTTGATACAGTCGTTTGAATACTGAACGTTGAATACATTGTTGTAATCATGTCCCTAAGCCTAATGTGCTCAAACACAGCAGGTGTGGTAATATTAGTTTGATTGCAATGAATAGGGTTTATAAATGCACAGCCATGAACTTACTGTATGATAATGATATTTTGCCTTAGTAATAAATATCATCAATAATAATTTTTTCACCAAAACATCACAGCTTCATATGGACAGATATGTGTGGACAGCAACTTCATGTTCCACTGAGCGAGTAGCTGAGTTTTCAGACAGCATTTTAAACATGATTGCCACAGACATGCGCCCACTGTCCATGGTGGAGGATGATGGCTTTAAAGCGATGATTTCTACTTTCAATCCCAAGTACTGTGTGAATAAAGCAATAAGCCCCAAGAAGCCGTGGTTTACAGTGAATTTATAACAGCTAAGGTCGTTGTCAGGCAGGATGGAAGCCGGTTATAAAACAGTTTATTCTATATACAGTGGGGAAATATTTATTTGATCCCCTGCTGATTTTTTAAGTTTGCCCACTTACAAAGAAATTAAGGGTCTGTAATTTTTATGGTAGGTTTATTTTAATGGATAGAGACAGAATACCAACCAAAAAATCCAGAAAAAACACATTATATAAAGGTTAGAAATTGATTTGCATTTCAGTGAGTGAAATAAGTATTTGATCCCCAAGCAAAACATGACTTAGTACTTGGTGCAGAAACCCTTGTTGGCAAGCACAGAGGTAAGACGTTTTGTTGTAGTTGGTCACCTGTTTTGCACACATCTCAGGAGGGATTTTGGTTTACTTCTCTTTACAGATCCTCTCTAAATCCTTAAGGTTTCTTGGCTGTCGTTTGGCAACTCGACGTTTCAGCTCCCTCCACAGATTTTCTATAGGATTGAGGTCTGGAGACTGGCTAGGCCACTCCATGACCTTAATGTGCTCTTCTTGAGCCACTCCTTTGTTGCCTTGGCGGTATGTTTTTGGGTCATTGTCATGCTGGAAGATCCATCATCCATGACCCATCTTCAGTGCTCTGGCTGAGGGAAGGAGGTTCTCATCCAAGATTTGACAGAACATGGCCCCGTCCATTTGCCCCTCAATGCGGTGAAGTCATCCTGTACCCATAGTAGAGAAACAGCCCCAAAGCATAATGTTTACACCTCCGTGCTTGACTGTAGGGATGGTGTTCTTGGGGTCATACTCAGCATTTCTCTCTCTCCAAACACGGCGAGTCGAGTTAATGCCAAAGAGCTCAATTTTGGTCTCATCTGACCACAGCACTTTCTCCCAAGCCTCTCCCCCCCTTTCCCCACCCTGAAATCATTTAGATGTTCTTTGGCAAACTTTAAACTGGCCTGTACATGTGCCTTCTTGAGCAGAGGGACCTTTCGGGCGCTGCAGGATTTCAGTCCATTACGGCGTAGTGTGTTACCAACGGTTTGCTTGGTGACTGTGGTCCCAACTACCTTAACATCATTAACAAGCTCCTCCCGTGTAGATCGGGGCTGATCCCTCACCTTTCTCAAAATCATCCTTACCCCATGAGGCGAGATCATGCATGGAGCTCCAGACCGAGGCCGATTGATGGTTGTTTTGTATTTCTTCCATTTCCGAATAATCACACCAACAGTTGACTCCTTCTCACCAGGCTTCTTGCTGATGGTCTTGTAGCACATTCAAGCCTTGTACAGATCTGCAATCTTGTCTCTGACATCCTTTGACAACTCTTTGGTCTTGCCCATGGTGGTGGGAGAGGTTTGAATGGAGATCCCAGATGGTTGGACAGGTGTCTTATACACCTAACAAGCTGACATTAGGAGTAATTTCAGGACTAATCTGTGTTCCATATGGGCACATAACCAATCTGTGGGAGCCAGAAATCTTGCTGGTTGGTAGGGGATCAAATAATTATTTCACTCACTGAAATGTAAATCATTTTTTAACCTTTATATAATGTGTTTTTTTCTTGATTTTTTGGTTGATATTCTGTCTCTAATCCGTAAATAAACCTAACCATAAAAATTACAGACCCCTTCATTTCTTTGTAAGTGGCAAACTTAAAAATCGGGCGCAGGGGACAATAAATATTCCCCTACTGTAACATAACCAATTCAGACCATCGCTTTGTTGACTCTTTATTTTTTGTACGTTTTAGAAAAATAAATGTAAATGCATTCCAACTCAAGTAAAAGTACCACAACTTAATTGTACTCAAAAAAGTAGAAACGTAAATATTACCGAATACTGATGCTATGGCTGAATTCAAAATAACATGCTAGGATGCAGGCTAAGAGTAGTATGGCATATCAAATTTAATTTAATCACTAAAAACAGTCTAGCAACACATTTTGGCAACCACACAAGCAACGTAGCAGCACGTTTTGCATGGAACAACTATTTACATTTTCATCACAACACACCATTTGCTAGATTCCTCATTTAGGCTATTTATCACAGTGATATTTCATTTGCATGCCCGTGAATAACCAAATCAAATCTATAAAGCAGATCTGCAACATCTGAAGCAAACTACATTTAGTCCCATGCTCATCCAGGGCGGTTCTCCTTGCGAGGTAGCGCATTGATTTTAAATGTTTAAATGTTTTTTTGTTGTTCATTTTTGTACCATTACCATGCTATTATAGTTGTTATGAATATTTAATTAAATTAGAATTCGTTTTTTTATGTTTTCAGTTTTTATTTTAATTTTAGTAATTTTGTTGTGTTTGTTTTGTCTAAACGAAAATTTTAAAATAAATACTTTTACAAATTATGTTCAAGTTGTTATATTTTCAATTTATTTCAGTTAAATGTTATTTTAAGTAACAGAATTGTTTTTATGTTTTCAGTTTTAGGTAATGATAACAACCCTTCATGCTGTCCTAATGAACTTTTTTCCATGTTCTTTCAATTAATTTAATTCAATTCATTGATTTTCATTCAACTCCCAAACACCTAGGTGTGATCATGTCAGAGTGGACCAACATTTCAACATGCCGGCCGTCCATTTTCGCAAGGAACTACAGCGAATGCCACAATTTACCATATGATTTTGTCGCCTTCTCTTTCAGCATCAACCTGATTCTTGGTTTCCCAGCAAACTGTTACATCCTGTGGCTGATCATGAAAGAAATGATCCGAGGACAGTCCCTCGAAGTCTTCGTTTTCAACACTTCACTTGTTGAGGTCATCTATAACTTCTCCTTCCCCTTTGTAATCAAACAGTATTACTTTAATTGTCCTTACTGTAAATATGAAATAATTGGTTTTGGAATTATTCTTTTGGTTGGTCGTCCTCTGTTTCAAACCTGCATCTGTGTGGAGCGATACTTAGGGGTTCTTCATCCTGTGACCTTCTTGAAGCTCAAACCCATAAAATACAGGATCACCATAGCCGTAATTGGATGGATTCTGATCATTAGCTCAAGCATAGTAGTTAGGTTCGGACTCATTGACATGTACGAATTGCTTATGCCACAGTACTTTGCTTTTCTAATCATGGAAGTGTTCAGCTGCTTGATGGTCCTGAAGGCTCTGAGGCGTCCTGGACCAGGTGACGACGTTAAGAAGAGAGATGGCATGAACCGGGATAAAGTCAAGGCTTTACGGATCATTCAGATCGTGCTGGTGTCTTTGGTGTTGACGTATGCCCCTGTCACTATCGCTCTTGTACTCTATTATATTTTAGATTTTAAAAAGTTTCTCGTGTGGTGGTCTTTTTGCATGTGTACAGGGGTCATGTTTGGGTTCGTGCAGCCTTTCCTCTATCTCAAAAGAGTTAACAAAGTGTGTCTTTAGCCCTCTTCGGACGGGACTAGTTTTACAGGGGGGTCATTAGAGAAATTTGTGTTTCACAGATGTACTTGGTGATTTTAATCCCATCCGAATCTGCCACGTCTGTGTTTTTCTCACACAACCTCTGTAATAATTGTAGAGCAAATTACCTACTGTTTTTCAGCAAACCCAGTGATCCTCTGAGAAAACGAATCCCGTCCGAATGCGAATGCCTGTGATTGCCAGCGATATTTTTTTCCACAACATATTTCCTTGTGTGTTTTGGCCAACGTGAATTACCGTAGATGCTCTTACCGCTCACATGTTTGATATATTTGCTTCCCGGCAGAGGTGAACAGAGGTGGGAGGGTCTGTTTTGTACATCTGGGCATCACAGAGATCACACGCTCTGTATGCGTGTATTGCGTATATATATATATATTTAAACTAAAGTAACCACACATTAACATGGTTTTGCTATACTAACCATTTAGCTTCACCATGGTATTTGTGTGATAATACTAATGGGAATCAATCCAAATGACTATACGCCATACACGCATACAGAGTGTGTGATCTCTGTGACGCCCAGATGTACAAAACAGACCCTCCCACCTCTTTAATAACACGGAGAGTTAGTCCCTTCGAATTTGTACAATAAAGCGCAGACGTCCGGTGGTAGATCGAAACCCCCCTTTAGAAAACTAGGTCCCTCCGAATAGGGCTTTAGTTTTAGTGATTTAAAAATGTGTAGCTAAGGTAAAAATTTTTAACGTTTAGACCTCCTGTTCCATAACATGCTTCAAAACAAACACTAGATACTTAAATGTCTATACACAAGAGTCGTCAGTAGGGCTGCACAATATTGTAAAAAACTGACATTGAGAAATTAAGTTTTTCTTGGATTTGACAATCACACAAAGCCATATCACAATACTGATTTGATTTCAATATATCACACAACCCATGTCTAGAGCTGCTCATTGATTGGGAAGGGTCTTAATAATGTCCAGACCAACTTTGGGATCTTCCACTCAATCTCTACAGCGCCATCAAGTCCACAAAATTCACAGATGCATGTGTGAACTTTGGCCTAGAAACACTATTCTTTCTCTTATGATTTCATTGGTCATGCCGAGTTCATCATACTGGTCATACTGGTTATTTTTCACAGTTCCTCCTACTAGTCAGTTTGCAATTCAAGAACACTAAAAATTAATACTGAAATTAAACGTCTTCGAGGTCTTTAACATTATGTTATGAGGGTAGGCTACCCGATGGCACAAAAACATACATATTTGCTACAAATTTCCAACAAATGTATATTCTTGGCTATTCTTGGCTCTGTATTTGCTGTTCACATATATTTCATAGCTTGTTCTATGAAATAAAATTACAATAAATATTTTAAAATATATTTTTGTGATTTGTGATTTTTGGAATCACAGAACAAAGAAACAAATGTTAAATTTTAAATATTACAAACAAATATTTTTATCCACATAGTAAAACTCTTTAGTTACTCAACTGACAGAAACACATTAACAGGATGAACTCCTATGAACTCACTATGAAAAATAAAGAGACAGATGTCAGGTGTGGCTTCAAATTCACAACTGCGTAAAACCCCACTTGTGCTGAAGAAAAAACCTGAGGCATGAATTGGTTCATGTAGTAATATAATACAAGATTTAAAAAGGCTTTAAAAATATTGTTAGTTCATGTTTACTGTATAGTTACACAACCTTATAGCAGTGTTAGATATATTCTTAAATTCCAGGAATCAATCTGTTTTCAGTTGATCTGTGAACAAATCTTCATTAAGCATTATTTGTAGCGTGCCTACAATAAATCGCAGTAAGTTTTGTGCTTTGTTGCTTTCAAATGTTGTCAATTTTATTACAAAATTCAAACTTAATTATACTCCAAAAAATAGAAAAATGTACTCAAGTACTGTAATGAAAGTAGTACTTTCTGAATACTTATGCCATAGCTGAATTCAAAATAACATGTTAGGATGAAGACAGTGCTATGTCAAAGTTAACAGTTTATGACAATCACTAAAAACATTCTAGCAACACTCTGGCAACCATGCAAGCAACACTGCAGCAAGTTTTGCACACTATTCACATTTTCATCACAACACACATCTCTCTACCGTTTCTACATTTCTTATTTAGCTATTTTTTCAGTTCATTTGCTTTCCAAGTGTAAGGATGGGATGATGTTTTACAGACATTAATGCTAAACTTAGCCATAGATGATCAAACAATTCATCAAATCAAAGCTATAAAGCAGATTTGAAACAAACAACACCCAGTCCCACATTCAACCAGCACGGTTCCCTTTTGAGGTAACATATCAATTTAAAGATGTCTTAATGTGTCTTTAATGTTCACACTGTCCTAACAAACCTTTCCTTCTACCCTCTTCAAACATCTAGGTGCGATCATGTGGTGGCAAACATTTCAACATGTTTATTTGCTTGATGGTCCTGAAGGCTTTAAAGCATCCTCGACTAAGTGACAACGTCAAGCAGAGATGGAGTGAACTGGGATAGAGTCAAGGCTTTCCGTATCATTCAGATCATGCTGGAGTCTTCAGTGTCGACATACGGTCCTATCACTATCTCTCTTGTGCTCTATTATTCTTTAGATTTTAGTAAGTTTCTTGTGTTCTTGTCTTTGTGTTCAGGGATCATGTTCGTTTTTGTGCAACCTTTCATCTCAAAAGAGTTAGCAAAGTGTGCCTTTATTCTGGCATTTAAAAATAAGCCTTCTTATGTAGTTGAGGTAAAAAACGTAAAAGTTGTGCACTTGCTGTTGCATAATAAGAACATATCAGACAAAACAAACTTTGCTTTTATTCTAAATGTAGTGTATGTAGTGTGTAGTGTGCAATTCCAAATTTCATTCCCACTAATAAAAAAAAGTCATAACTGACATTGTGATATTTACTTTTTGAGTGACATATAATGCAAGATTAAAAAAAAAAACAGGAATTTGACTTAAATGTGACCAGATGACTTGAATGAATGACATTGATTTTATTTCAATATAAAGTGTACAGCCCTAGTCCATGGCGGCTCATTGATTGGGAAGGGTCTGAAAAAAATTCCCAGAGAAACAGCTTCTCTCATGAAATGCATATCAGAAAGGCTTTATGGATTGTTCACCACAGTTTCTCACTATGCCATGCCTAACCACTTAACCACTGTAAAACTAAAATATACACCTTTCTGTGGCTTATTGCTTCAATCAATTAATCCAGATCATGTGCCTGGATGCACAAAAAAACTTCTCAAGTTTTTCAACATAAAACCTCAATCCCTCAGTTTTATCTAATTATCATCCAATTTCAAATTTACAGCTCATTGCTATATAGTATTGTTGCCTCCCAGCTTCAGTCCTTTCTAGTTGAAAAGAATCTCTTTGTTCCCTTTCAATCTGGCTTTCGTCCACTGCATAGCACAGAAACTGCTTTTGTAAAAGTACTAAATGATCTACTACTCTCTGGTCACTCTGATTGTCTATACTTTTGCTACTTGATCTTAGTTCTGCTTTTGATACTGTTTCGCATGATTTACTCATTTCCCGCCTCTCTGATGTGGGTATTTCCGGTGCTGTACTTTCCTGTTTTTTTGTCAGACAGTTCTACATCTCAGTGTTTTCAATCCCCTACTGTCCATTTGAAGCAAGGTGTCCCCCAGGGATCTGTTCTTGGCACACTATTATTCATTATTTACATACTACCCGTGTCAAATCTTGTACCGACATGACTTTAATTACCACTTATATGCTGATGACATTCAAATTTACTCTATTTAATTGTAGGCCCACTCTATCCACTCAAATTGACAAAATCTATACTTGTGTACATCAGGGCCCGCAAAATCGCTAGCCCAACGTCCCGGGCCTATTGTGTTTTCCATTCGGGCTACCAAAATGAATCACAGCCCTGCCCGACGGGCTATCTTGAACAGTGATTTAAAATTCCTTCCTTGATTTGCGTTGTTCACTTGCTTGTTGGGGTAAAACGGATCATAGTTGATCGTTTGCACGTGTTCTTGCCGATTTAAACATTCAAGTGTTTTAAACCATTCACACGCATTCGGAGCTGTACGCACTCATTCAAAGCGCGCACAGAGAGCCGCGTTTCAGACAACGTACACAGAACTGATTCCTCTTTCGTACATCCTTACATCTGAATGAACACATACACACAAAATTCTCAAAATAACTGTCTCGGCAAGTATTCTCGTAAACACAGTCGGTTATGTCTTAAGTGAACATAAACTGTGGTGAATCATTATATTGCATCATTATATTGGATCCATGCATTCAGTCTTAAAGGGGAAGCAGCCTATAAATGCCTGCTGTTTAAGCGCCACCTGCTGTAAGAGTGTGACATTTGCGTCTCATTCACAAAGCTAAAATCAGACCATTCTTTTTTTGCTTCAAATTTCGAAATTATACAATCTAATTTAGATTAAAAACTACTCATGCTTTTGCATCTTTGTTTGGATCATGATTAAAATGCAGTGGTTGTCTCTGATTTTAAATGGAAAAAGCACAACCAAAGCCTTAGTTTGTTTATATGAAAATATTTATTTTATTTGTATTATTTTATTTGAGATTTGTTTAAAAATTTCAAGTTAGTTTTATTATTTGACATTTTTCAATTTCACAAAGAAATGTGCAGTCTAAGAATTAATAAAAGGACACCTTTTCATTTATGAGTTGTCTTAAATCTCATTTTGTTAAAAATAAAAATTGTGAGAAAATTGTATTGTGAAATCAGCATCGTGAATCGTATCACATCGCATCGTGAGTTGAGTGAATCGTTACATCCCTAATATGCTCGAGTTATTTTGCTGTGGTATCAATACGTATTCTGTAATTTTAAATACTAAAATAACCATATGTTATTTGCTCATCTGCAAAATGATACGATCTGTTACTCAAAATCTGATATGATAATGCAATTTGATCCAAGCCGTGGGTTTTGTGATCCTGTGCACACCCCGACCTCTTTTGTCTTGTTATTTGAAGAAAAAAAGCAATCACTGGAAGTTTTTTAATCATGCTGATTTGCCCGCAGTGAAGTTCAGCCGATGTCTTTTTTTTTTATTCGGTCTACTTAAATTCATTTTGGGTTACCAAAATCTGAAGAATGTCTGCCCAAAGGGCTACCAGCGATTTTGACATTTTGCGAGCCCCGTACATGAAATAAAAGACTGGCTAACCTAAATTTTTTTTTAAACTAAACATGGATAAAACCAAGATCATTATTGTTGGAACCCACAACCCAGTCACTCACTAGAAACATTGCTAATGACTTTTCTTCTGAGATAACTGGTGCTCCTATTAGATCATCTTGTACTGCTAAAAATCTTTTACAGAAAAAAAAAAAAAAAAAACAAAATATAATAATTTTTATAAAAAAATAAAGTTATTTTCGATTCATCTCTCTCCTTTCAAGCCCATATTATCTCTGTCACCAAATTCGCATTCTTTCAATTACATTGCATTGCCAAGCTCCGCCGTTTTATTAGTTTTAAAGATGCTGAAACCAGTATCCATGCTTTTGTCACATCCCGCCTTGATTATTGCAATGCCCTTTTCAGTGGTTTACCTGCCAGTTCCATTTCCAGGTTACAGTATGTTCAAAATTCTGCTGCTAGACTACTCACCCACACCAAGCGCTCTGCCCACATCACTCCAATCTTGTTCAATCTCCATTGGCTTCCAGTTGTCTATCGTATTAAATACAAAATTCTCCTGCTCCCTTTTAAATCGTTGCACAGCCTGGCCTTCTCAGTATCCTTCGGTATAACCTTGCTTCAACTATCCCATTGTAGATCATTCAGTGTTGCTGTACCCAAACTTTGGAACTATCCCCCCCCCATCTCTTTGCTGTGTCAATGACATTCTTGAATTTAAATCACTTCTTAAAACTCACCTGTTCTCTGAATGTTATCATTTATAAGTTGTCCTACATCTTTTTGTTTTCTTAATGTTACCATTCTTATTTTGTGTTGTGTTTTCTCATTGTTATATTTAGTTTTTTCACTTGTGTTTATGTTCGTTTATTATACTTATGTTCTTCTTTTCTAATTGTATTTTCACTGTAAAGCGACCTTGAGCACTGGAAAGGCGCTATCTAAATAAAACATTATTATTATTATTATTATTAACAGCATTCACAGTTTGCTTACATAATGTCATTTTTTCCAATTTAAAATTATATTTAAATGTTCTATGTTAACATGCATTGATGAATTATTCAATAAAAGTAAACAGCGTACATTTTGACTTCATGTTGACTTTAAAAACTAGGCAAATATTGAGTAATACCTAGGAGAGGTATTTCAGAACAATTTAGCTCAAGTAGGCATGAAATAGTTTAAAATTAATTGAAAATATTGCAGTATATCCATTATTTACAGCGGATCTTGCAGCAGTCGGTGCTGTTTAGAATGACTTATCTCCCTAAACTCAACAGGGATGATAAGAAACATTAATCAAGCCTCCGTCCCCTGTGCGCATAAGTGAATGTCTTCCATTAGGAGGCTGGAGATAAAGGAAAGGCAAGTGTTTGATGGAAATCATTCATTTGGCTGACTGCTCTACGAGGACGTTTTGATCTGATAGTGAGAATGAGGACATATATTTTCCTCGCAGAACTTTCTAGCTTCTACCAACATCTCCCCACCATTGAACACTCACACACACATATGCAAACTCTAGTGCTCATTTGTTCCATTAGCAAAAAAATGTGTAGAAAATATCCTCATCTCATTGCAGACAAACAGCCAATAGAAACACATTACTGTTGCCTGATGGCGGCGCGTTCATGAAGCTACAGTTGCACCGTTCTACTCCTCTTTTACATCAGATATGCATGCTAGCCAACAAAGTACAAACGATATGCCACATAATCTAATTTACTTAAATGAGCTCATTTTGGATCAAAGAATAATTCCTTGTTACATTTTACCCCAAAATCAAACAAAACGGATATATTTTGCTTAGCAAAATACGTTTTTTTGTATCACGGCATTATTCACTCACCCTCAGGCCATCCAAGATGTAGATGAGGATGAGTTTGTTTCTTCATCAAATTTAGAGAAATGTAGCATTAAATCACTTGCTCACCAATGGATCCTCTGCAGTGAATGGGTGCCGTCAGAATGAGAGTCCAAACAGCTGATAATCCACAAGTAACCCACACCACTCCAATCCATCAGTTAACATCTTGTGAAGCCAAAAGCTGTGTGTTTGTAAGAAACAAATCCATCATTACTGTGTTTTAACTTTTACGTTACTTTTTTAACTTTTTACTCATAATCCAGAAGAACGCTTCCTCCAGAGGAAAAGGTCCATCCCCTGTTGTCAAAATCCACCCACATTTGTTTAGAGCCATTTTCACTCGTAAACAGTGTGTAACCTGTGCATATTTCTTTTCTGATTCAGACGAGATGACCTTTTCACTGGAGAAAGCAATATTATGGATAGAGGACTTGTATATATCAGCTCTCATTCTGACGGCACCCATTCACTGCAGAGGATCCATTAGTGAGCAAGTGATGCAATGCTACATTTCTCCAAATCTATTCCCATGTGGACTGAGGGTTAGTAAATTTAACATACAGTAACTGTACGAGTTGGCAAACAGTAAGAATATAATGCTATAAAATTATATCTACAGTTCAATTTTCTGAATTTCTAAACGAGACATTTGAGACTGGGGTGAATGTTCTCAGGAGAAACATCTAAGAAACAGGAGACTTCAGCTCTCCGTTTAATCTCAATGCAGTACCAGCAAATACTGAGATGTTAAAGAGATCTCATTGGCCAATAGTCCTTTCTATAAGTTTACACCTGGGAAATTATCCCAATTAAATGAAAAATAGGAAAACAATCCATGTATTTGTTGTCCTCCCAAAAGGAAAGGCTATTTACAGCATTTCTGCTTACGTATGTTTCTAAGGTTTCATCCTCCGAGCAGCAAGCAGGAGGAAAATATGCTATGAAATATTCAGCGCGTATTGCATGTCTCAGCTGGGTTCTGCCAACAACACCTTCACTATTAAAGTTCGACCCACACACGTGGCATCTCACCATCACGAGTGTAATTACAGGGGAATGAGGTGCGTTTCTCTGGGGCAATTCAAACACACATGCTCACAGCTCAGGCCCACGTTCAGCTGTGACTCAGTGTAATTCCCAAACACTTTCTCCAGTTCTCATGTTCCCCTCGAGTCGATCGAGCACAGAGATTCAATTTCAGGATTCATTCTGCACGTGCTTCGCATCCGCACACATTGCAGGCGAGTGTTCTGAAGGAAAACAGATCTATCTATCTATCTATTTATCTATATCTAATCATATCACCACTACATCTCATTTTAGTTTTTACTTGAATCGTAGACTCAAACTACCACCAATAATAATGATAACCCACGTGTTTCCTTTTCAAAAACAAGATAACATATACGCTTTGAAAAAACCAAAACTGCTTCTTACTCTACTGTTTCAATTTTTACAAATCTAAGAATGGAAATAAAAAAGCCTAAACTCCTGTGTAAATCTAGAGCTGTTTTAACAAAAAAATTTGTTTTTACGCTGTCAAAATGAAGCGCATGCATTTTGGTTGCGATTAATTGGATGTACCATTAAAACATGATTTTGAACTTGTGTAAAAACGAGTTATCTGTTTTTGCAAATTAACTCTTCATATATAAACACTGGTTACACTTTGAATTTTTTTCTGAAGTTATAAAAACATGTATTAAGGTTACTGAAATAATATTTCCATATTATATATTGATTAATATAATTACTTGCCCTTTCTGTCTAATTCGGTGTAAAATTTACTAACTTTTTTTTGTGGTTTTCCGGGGCTTGACCAAATCATTAACACTAAATGTGAACAATAATTATAGCTTAACACCAATAATAATGTAAATCTGCTCCTAGATGGTAACACAAACTGTCTCAGTGACAGTTAAACATCGACAGAGTTGGTGAAGGATCTTGTTTGACTAGAGTAAATTGTTTCTCAGTTGCAGGAGGACAGCCAGAGACAGATCAAACAGAAGAGCAAATGAACACATTTCACTTAATAGCTTCTCAAGTGCCAAATGAACTTTAAACAACAGTCAACAGGGCAAGAACTAGATGTGCACATTCAGCTTTATAACACAAAAACCTACAAAACATGGCAGGAGATTGTTGTAAATTGTGGCAATTACTCAACATTAGCATGATTATCATGGAAATGCAGAGGAACTTAGTACATTTAAACACAAGTTTGGCGACCAAGACTTGGTCCGTTTGATTAGCTAACATGGTTTCTGAAGGCCGCTTATGATGTAAAACTCAGAAGAAAAAACAAGGTGTTTGGGTCAATGATATGAGATGAGGCATAAATGCAATATTTAGGCAAAATTCATCACATTTGTCATGCAGAGACAAGGTGCAGTCCATGGGAAAAAGAACTCAAAAAAATCCCACAGGCGCTGAAGAAATTTCATTTATTTCAGGAATTCAAAAACTCAAATGGAAACCTGTCTACCTAAAGGCAATGCCCACCGACTAAGTAGATTTTAATCTTGATGGTTCTTTTCATTGTGATGATTTTTGCTCACATTTAATAAAAACCCACCAAATCACTATCTCAACAAATTAGAATACAATAGTGACCATGAAAGCCAATCAGCTAATCAATTCAAAACACCTGCAAAGTTTCCCTGAGCCTTCAAAATGGTCTCTCGGGGGAGGAGTTTGGTTCTCTATGCTACACAATCATGGGGAAGACTGCTGATCTGACAGCTGTCCAGAAGACAATCAATGACACCCTTCAAAGAGGGTAAGCCACAAACATTCATTGCCAAAGAAGCTGGCTGTTCAGAGTGCTGTATCCAAGCATGTTAACAGAAAGTTGGGTGGAAGGAAAAAGTGTGCAAGAAAAAGATGCACAACCAACCGAGAGAACCGCAAACTTATGAGGATTGTCAAGCAAAATCAAATCAAGAATTTGAGTGAACTTCACAAGGAATGGACTGAGTCTGGGGTCAAGGCATCAAGAGCCACCACACAGATGGGTCAAGGAATTTGGCTACAGTTGTCTATTTCTCTTGTTAAGCCACTCCTGAACCACAGACAACATCAGAGGTGTCTTACCTGGGCTAAGGAGAAGAAGTATTGGACTGTTGCCCAGTGGTCCAAATTTCTCTTTTCAGATGAGAGCAAGTTTTTGTATTTCATTTGGAAACCAAGGTCCCTAGAGTCTGGAGGAAGGGTGGAGAACTCATAGCCCAAGTTGCTTGAAGAGTCCAGTGTTAAGTTTCCACAGTCTGTGATAATTTGAGGTGCAATGTCATCTGCTGGTATTGGTCCACTGTGTTTTCTGAAGTCCAAAGTCAACACAGCCATCTACCAGGAAATCTTAGAGCACTTCATGCTTCCTTCTGCTGACCAACTTTTTGGAAGATGCTGAGTTCATTTTTCACACTGCCAAAGCCCAAAAGTTTGCTTGAAACATGTGAAAGTAATGACCATGGTGTTGGTGTGCTTGACTTGCCAGCAAACTCACCAGACCTGAACCCCATCGAGAATCTATGGGGTACTGTCAGGATGAAAATGAGAAACAGAGACCAAAAAATGCAGATGAGCTGAGGCCACTGTCAAAGAAACCTGGGCTTCCTTACCACCTCAGCAGTGCCACAAACTGATCAAACTGATCACCTCCATGCCACGCCTTTTGAGGCAGTAATTAAAGCAAAAGGACCCCTACCAAGTATTTGAGTACATGTACAGTAAATGACCATACCAACGATTCACTAAAAATGTTTTTTTTAATTAGTCTTATGAAGTATTCTAATTTGTTGAAACAGTGAATTGGTGGGTTTTTGTTAAATATCAGCCAAAATCATCACAATTAAAAGAAAAAAAGACTTGAACTACTTCAGTCTGTGTGCACTGAAATTATTTAATACACGAGTTTCACAGTTTGAGTTGAAATAAATGAACTTTTCCATGACTTTCTGATTTATTGAGATGCACCTGTATATGCAACAGGACTGGTTATAAATTGAATATAACTACTCCATTCAGAATAGAAAGGGTTTGTGTGTGTTTTACAGTATTTTACCTCAGCTACGTAGCACGGCGCTGCTTACGTGTGCAGTGTGAATGCCACAACCTGTTAATATGGATGCAGAAATAAATCAACGCTGCTTACGCACACATGTGTGAGACAGGCCTTAATGTGAGAAAATAGTAAAAATAGAAAGACATTCAAAGGTTACATTGCAAACTCAATGCAACGAACCTTGGAATTGTGTGATGAATTATGTATGGAAGAAAAACCAAGTAAAAAGGATGAAAAGAAATATTGCTGGCAGGGATAATAAACAATGTCAATCTGCATTATCCTAGAACTCTTGTTTGTATTTTAATGTTGATGTCTCTCTCTCTGTTTCACACACACACACACACACACACACACACACACACACACACACACACACACACACACACACACACACCCACAAGAGAATCTTTTTGACTATTGACTTGAATTCCCGCAGAGAGCAAGGATGACATCTTGTCAAAGTGATGTCCTTTTCCTGTCTTAATGGATGGAAGGGGAAAAAAGTGCTTACAGAGAAACTTTTCAGATTGCCAGCTAGTGCAAAACTGAAAACTTCCAACTACAATCAATGAACTTCATTTGTATTTCAATTAATGCTCATTTGGTTATCTTCCCCCAATTCTTTATGCTTCACTTCTTTAACATGAAAAATTACTTTGAGCCAATTAATTTCATATAAACTTTCTAGTCAACTCGAACACCATTTTTTGTAGTTTATGTCAAACTAAAATTAAAACATCTGGAAATTAGTGTTTTTACATCAAAATGAATGACCAAATAAATAACGCACTATATTGACAATGCTAGTAAAATCCTTATAAATATATTGTGAATGTTCAAAATTATGTTACTGCAATCTGAGACTTCCAGTAATGATAAAATGAGGGAAAAATAATATTTAACGTGCATTCAGTTGCTTGAATGCTCTATAGTTTAGTTATTTTTAGTAATTCAGTCTATAGTTTCATATGTGGTAATGTAAGAGTCCTAAGCAGACAGCATGTTGACTAGCACACATTATTTCCACTATGGAAAATCTCATCTGTTTTCTCTCTAGCTTACACTTCAGATGGTCATTTATCAAAACATTGGATGTGACAGAAACAACCGGCTAGCATGATGAATGCACATGACAGACTGATGGATGGGTGTCACACAAGATCCACACACAGATCTCTTTTGACACACACAGGTGTCAAATCACATGACTTCTGAAATACTGCATGAATACAGCTTTGCAATGGCTGTGCACCTTTCAGCTTTCACATTCAATTTCTGAATTTGACAAAGAGGATAAAGAATTATAATATGGTTTTGAGTTCAATGAAGTAGAAATAAAATTCACTAAAAACCAATACATTTTGTCTGCTGTGGTGAATTTTTGCTTCCCGTCACTGTTTGAAATTCTAATTCAGCATCCAATTCAAATTTACATTGATGAACAGAAAAGAAGCCAATTATTAAACTCTGAATTCCACACAAACTGCATGTATGCAACATATCTGAAATACTGTATGCACAAAATAATGTTGCCATTCAATTTAATGAAGGTGGAAAAAAGGGTTTGGAATATTAAATTTTTTGCATGTCATGTAGTTGCATTCGACAATGTACATTTACATTTATTCATTTAGCAGACGCTTTTATCCAAAGCGAATTTGGGGAATACTCATTTCTACAATTTTACTGTGAAAATGGCCAGTGATTCTTAACATGGCAAATAGTGTGGTTGTAAAAAGAAAAGAAAATCCTGTTTAATTTGCATGTCTGATGAGGTATTTCTTGGAAACACATAATTTGAATACTCCATTAATGCAAAACTGCTCAACAAGACAAAGACTCTCGTTAAATCAAATCAGACCTATAACGCCTAGACCTAAATAGACCTATATAGACCTAAATTCTGCAGCATTTAAAACAAACCACAATCATCACAGACCTTCAACCAACACGGCTGGAGTCGAACTGGCATCTAAACTAAAACACTGGAAAGCTGATAGTGTTCATAAGATCAAGGTTAAAGCATGTAGGAGTTGACAAACAGTTCGACATGCATACCATCGATGCTCTCTATGAATTTCAAGACATGTAGCCTTCTATCATCCTATTTTATTGTCATCTCGCTTAGCATCAATGTCATTCTTGGTCTTCCAGCAAACTGTTATATCCCGTGTGTGAAGGAAATGATTCAAGGACAGTGGACCGAAATCTTTGTTTTCAACCCGGCACTTGCTGAGATCATCTTCTGTAGTTCCTACATTTTTGTTATTCCACATCATTTCTTTCATTGCACTGAATGTTAACTTGGGGTGGTCTTTCTTGGACTGGTGCTGGTGGTCGGTCGGTTTCAGAGCTGCATCTGTGTGGCGCGATACTAAGGAGTTCTCAATCCCGGTACCTTCCTGAAGTTCAAACTCATGAAATACAGAACCACCATATCAATCATCAGATGGGTTCTGATCATATGTTCAAGCATATTAGGGACAATGAATAACATTGAACTTTATCGATTGATTTTGCCAAAATTTCCTTTTTTTTTTCAGCATAAAACTATTCACTTGCTTGATGGTCCTGAAGGCTCTGCTGGTTCCTGGACCTGCTGATAACGTCAAGAAGAGAAACGGAGTGAACTGGGATAAACTCAAAGCTTTCTGGATCATTCTGATGGTGCTGGCATCTTCAGTGTTGACGTACGGTCCTACAACTCTCTCCTGCTTTATTATTTTATAGATTGGGAGAGGTTTCTTTTGTCCTGGTCCATTTGTTTGTGCCTTGGGCTCATGTCAGGGTTTGTGCATTCTTACCTCTATCTCAAAATAGCTGGAAAGCTGCCGTTCTGTTAACAGGTTTTAGATGGAATGGAATGCACATATTTACATATAAATGTCCACATGTCCAAATATCCATATCCTTATCTTTCATACCGTTTCATGCTTAATAAAATAATAATAAATATTTAGAAATTACATTTTTGTATTTTGTCATTTTTGGGTTTGTGTCTAATATTGATTCCTGGTGAGTTACACAAATAAATGTTTTATGATGTAGGCAGAACATAGCTATACGCACATAACAGTAGGGATGGGCATTTTCAAAAATATTGTATTTGAATATTTGGGCTCATAAAAACGGATAAACGGATATTTGTTTATTTAAACGACATTTAACGAGAAAGACACGTTTTTAATAAGTTTTTGTCACCATTTCTGAACAAGCTTATGATTAGGCATTAGGGTTGTGCAATTAATCGCATGCGATTGTCAAGCGCATCTCGTCAGTAAAGCCAGTTTCGTGACTAGTAGGCATATCGCATTCCTAAGCGAATGCGTCATCTGCGCTTATGAATGCGATATTGCTCGATGTCAGTGAACTACGACTATGTGTAGTAAATGCCGCTCCATCTGAAAACACGTGATGGAGATTTACTACTAATCACAGAAACGGCTTTACTGATGAGATGCGCATGACAATCGCATGCGATTAATTGCACAGCCCTATTAGGCATTATACACAACAATGTTTTACAATGTTATATCAAAGTTTTCTTTTAATTGAAAACGTGTGTAAACAAAAAAACAATTATTTATATATAAAGACCAAAAGCATTCAAGCTCAAGCGCAGCAAACAGAAAAAATTAATCGTGGCACGTGTGCAGCAGTGGACCGCGCTTAATTTGTTAAAAATTAAAAACGTTTAAAATTGAGTAGAAAGTGCGAGGTTTCTAAAAAAGAATAAATAGAGCATAGGCTACAACAAAGTTTAATCTGACCGCAGAGGAACACAACCGGGATTGCCTAATATAAAGAGACGCAATCCCTGAAACAGAGCTTCACACTTGCGCAATACGGAAATATCTGCTAAGTGTGCTACTAAGTGTGCTACTTATCTTTGTCAACCTGGCAACCCTCTCTCCAATGTGGATAAACGCGCTTGCTTTCTGAAAACAGCGGTTAGCTTGCAGTTTAGCGATCTTCACTTCAATATTCTATTGTCAGAAAAGTGTAATTCATCAACTGTAATTTACGGACACCAGAGAGAGAGAGAGAGAGTAGTGAGAGAGAGAGAGAGGAGGTATGTTCTATGATATTACCACCGTTTTGCCGCGTTTATCTTTAACAGTAAAGCTGTGGCTTTAATTCCTTTAGAAACAACAACGTTACCAGCTCCTTGTTGAGAAAGATAAAGTAGCTCTTGAGCGATTAAGCTATTTAACTGATAAAATTGCGGGGCAGAGCTAAAAAGTTTGTTCCTGAATGTCTCAGTGCGGCCGCAGCGTGATCTGTGTGAGTGACTGCACTTAACATCAAACTGCTTCTGTTTCACACAAATGCTGGCACAGACGTGCATGTTCGGCTAGAGTCGCTTTGAACTCGTGCATCTTCGGAAGCGGAGCTGCGAGGAAAGTTACAAAAAATTTCAAGCGCAGAAGTGCACAGGAAATAAGCAGCAGTCATATTTAAAGCAGTTTAAATTAATATTGAGTACTGATTGATGTTCACTTAGATTTTTCCCCATAGAGGGGAAATAACTTAATACTCTGTCATTTATAGTCGTATGGTAAAAATGTATATTTTTATTTGTGTACATTCAAAATAATATAATGCTTTTGAAAAATAAAGAGAACAACAGTATGCGCTGCTTTAGCGCATCTCGGTCTCTTTGAGCATCTTTCTGGCGCATGCCACAAAACATGAACCACAGGGAATACTCGTATTTTAAAAGGCTTAATTTTGATTATTTTACATTAAATGCATCATAAGTCACTTTGGAATAAATCACAATAGGCCTATGTATCATGATAAAAAAGAGACTTTACAGTCTGGAAATACATTAGGCTATAGCAAATTATTTTGTGGAACCCCTATCACTTTAAGAACTGCTGGTCTACACAGAAGAAAGCCCTCTGCCCCGGTACAAGTTGTGTCGAGCTATGCATTAGTCTGTTTGTGTGATGAAAAGTGATGAGATGTAGTTGCAATAAATGCATTAAGAATCCGTAGGACTTCAGCAGTGGAGGACTATTATTCTGCTTCGTGATACTGCGGAAGAACTGATGACGGCACAGTTTGATATTCGGTTGACTAATCAGCAGAAAGGGGCGTTTAATTCCCGCCCACATGTAGAAATCAAATATTCAAGCTGTTTATTCATTTTTCTACCCCTGAGTGAAAAAAGAATTAGGATGATCTCGTTTCAATTTTTAGAAAAAAGAAACGATAAAGGAGCCGTTTTCTCATTTTTCTACTTTCAATATTAAATAAAAAAACGAATGATAGATGGATTTTGCTCAAAAAGTTGCCCCGTATATCATCAGCCTACAGTATACATTTCTAAATAAACTTCATTTGCATGCCTAATATAGATTTTTTGGGTTTGAAAATCAGAATTTGAATGCTGCATCAATGCAAAGCTGCTCAATATGTCAAAGATACCTCAACAAGTCAAAACGACATCTATACATATCCAACATGTTCAGCTGGAGTCACACTAGAAGTTAGCGACTGTGCTTTTGAAGAGCGACTGAAAATAAATCAAAGGACTTTCTTGTGAGTAGACATATTCTTTACAAATCTTTTACTACTTCTTTTAAAATAAGTTTATAAAGATTTATATTTTTTCCAAGTAATGTTTCAGTTATTTTTATTTTTTTTAACAGGTCAAAAAAAAGTCTAGGTATGAACATGTTGGAAAGGACAAACATCTCAGCTTATAGGGAATCACTTTTCTCTGTAAATAACACAATTTTCAATGATTTACACTCATTCTTTATCACCACCGCATTTGGCATCAATATGGTCCTTGGTCTTCCAGCAAATTGTTACATCCTGTGGCTAAGCATGAAAGAGATGATTCAAGGACAGTCCACCAAAATCTTTAATGTCAATGGAGCACTCGCTGAAATCTTCTTCTGTTTTGCTGTTTGTTTTGCCATAGCGGAATATTTCTTTGACTGCATTGATTGTAGGCTACCATTGGTCTTTCTTGGACAGTTGGTGCTGCTTGGTCGTCCTCTGTTTCTGAGCTGCATCTGTGTGGAGCGCTATGTAGGGGTCATCCATCCTCTAATCTTCCTGAAGCTCAAACCAATGAAATACAGGATTGCTTTATGCGCCGTTGGATGGATTTTTATTATTAGCTCATGTGTAATCGGTACAACAGGTGCCATTCAACATTACAACTTAATTTTGCCAGAATTACTCTTCTTCTTCTTTGTAAAACTGTACAGCTGCTTGATGGTCCTGAAGGCTCTGATGCGTCCTGGACCTGGTGGCGACGTCAAGAAGAGGAATGGAGTCAATCAGGACAAAATCAAAGCTTTTCAGATTATTCTGGTCTTGCTGGTCTTTTCAACACTAACATACGGTCCTATCTTTGTCTCTCTTGTGCTTTATCATATTTTAGATTTAGAGAAGTTTCTTTTATTCTGGTCCATTTCCTTGACCTTCGGGATCATGTTAGGGATTCTGTATCCTTTCCTCCATCTCAAAACAGTTGGAAAACCACTCTTTTGTTAACATAAAAAAAAGAAGTAGAAGAAAGAGAGAAATTTCTTGTCTAGCATGCGGCAAACTCTGTAAAAACTTCAGTTACCATTCAATAAAATGGAACCCTTTGAAAAAACAGTTAGTGAGACCATGAATACGCTTTTGATTATTCTAAATGTCGTTATCCTAGCGGAATATCTGAGTGGTTTTGCATATCTTCTGCACATCTTTGAATTGACCAGAAATTGGCACTTTCTTTTTAAAAAACAATGTTTTAGGTAAAGATAAACTTGCCTTCCTCTAATGACACGGAGTAGAAAATCTGAACGCTCAATTGGGCCATATTCAAATCTTAGTAAATTTTTTGGGTCTTATTCCTCACCCATCAAACTGTGGACCAGGCTGACCAGCAATGAGACAATGATGATGTCACAATGTTATTTATACAGTACACATTTCTAAATACATTCACTGGCTACTTAATAGGTACACCTGTTCAACTGCTCGTTAATGCAAATATCTAACCAGACTCACATCCCAGGGAACTCAAGCATAGGCTGTTCGACATGGTCACAACGATCTGAAGTTCAAACCAAGATCGAAGGGGAAGAAAGGGATTAAGGATCCTGAATGTGGACTGGTGTTTTACTTGGTCCAGATGGGCTGGTCTGAATATTTCAGAAACTGATGATCTACTGGGATTTTCACACACAACCATCTCTAGGGTTTACAGAGAATTGTCTAAAAAAGAGAAAATATCCAGAGAGCAGTGGTTGTGAGCAAAAATGCCTTGTTGCAGCCAGATGTCAGAGGACAATGGCCAGACTGGTTAGAGCTGATAGAAAGGCATCAGAAACTCAGTTAACCATTTGTTACAACCAAAGTATGCAAAAGAGCATCTCTGATTGAACACCACGTCCAACTTTGAAGCAGATGGGCTACATCAGCAGAAGACCCCAATGGGTGCCACTCCTGTGAGGAAACTGAGGCTACAATTCGCACAGGCTCACCAAAATTGGACAATAGAATACTGGAAAATGGTTGCCTGGTCTGACGAGCCTAATTTCTGAGACATGGTATGGTGAGGTCAGAATTTGGCATAAACAACATGAAAAAATGGATCCATCCTTCCTTATATCAATGGTTCAGGTTCCTGATGGTGAAGTAATGGTGTGTGGGATATTTCTTGGCACACTTTGGGCTCCTTAGTACCAATTGAGCATTGTTTGAATGCCACAGCCTACCAGAGTATTGTTGCTGACTCCGTACATCCCACAGTGTACCCATCACTGTGGGTACACTGTGACGGTACCCATCACCATGATGGCTACTTCCAACAGGATAACATGCCACATGACAAAGCTCAAATCATCTCAAAAAAAAAAAAAAAAAAAATGGTTCTGAACATGACAAACCTTTGGGATGTAGTGGAACGGGAGATTCACAATATGGATGTGCAGCCAACAAATCTGCGCACGCATGAGTGCACAATGTCAATATGGACCAAAATCTCTGAGGAATATTTCCAGCACCTTGTTCAAGCTACGAAGATTTAAAGGGATAGTTCACCCAAAAAATTTTATTTGCTGTTAATTTACCGTTAACAATGTTGTAAACAATGTTTAGTTTCTTGAACCGACCAATTGTTTCACTTCATAAGACCTCAATATATCTTCAGGAGCAACAGCAAGGTGTACCTAATAACGTTGCTGGTGAGTTTAAGTTCCTTCTTCATTTGCATGCCTGATAGGAATTTTTTAGAACTGAAAATTAGAATTTGAATGTTGCATCAATGCAAAGCTGCTCAATGTGTCAAAAACATCTCAATAAGTCAAAACAACATCTTTATAGATCACATCCAACACTAGCTGTTAGCGACTGTGCTTTTGAAGAACGACTAAATGTACTTTCTTTTAAATGGACATATAAAACAAATCTAGATATGGACATGTTGGAGATGACAAACATCTCAGCCTGTGGAGAATCGCTTTTCTCTGTGAACTCCACCATTTTCAGTGTTTTATACTCCTCTTTTTTCACCACTGCATTTGGCATCAATATGGTCTTTGGTCTTCCAGTAAATTGTTACATCCTGTGGCTAAGCATGAAAGAGATGATTCAAGGACAGTCCACCAAAATCTTGAATGTTAATGGGGCACTTGCTGAAATCCTCTTCTGTTTTGCTGTTTGTTTTGCCATAGCAGAGTATTTCTTTGACGCATTGATTGTTGGTTACCACTGATCTTTCTTGGACAGCTGCTGTTAGTCGGTCGTCCTCTGTTTCTGAGCTGCATCTGTGTGGAGCGATACTTAGGTGTTCTCCATCCCGTTACCTTCCTGAAGCTCAAACCCATAAAATACAGGATTGCTTTATGCGCCGTTGGATGGATTGTTATTATTAGCTCATGTGTAATCGGTAAAATGGGTGACATTAAATATTACAACTTTCTTCTGCCACAATTACTCTTCTTCTTCTTTGTAAAACTGTACAGCTGCTTGATGGTCCTGAAGGCTCTGATGCGTCCTGGACCTGGTGACGACGTCAAGAAGAGGAATGGAGTCAATCGGGACAAAATCAAAGCTTTACGGATAATTTTGGTTCTGCTAGTGTTTTCAACACTAACACACAGTCCTATCTTTGTCTCTCTTGTGCTTTATTATATTTTAGATTTAGAGAAGTTTCTTCTATCTGCCATGTCGTGGTATTGGCTCCTGTTTGGGACTGTCTTTAATCTCAAACGGGTGGAAAATGCTATTTGTTAAACATTTTTAAAAGTTTTCATGAAACTTTTCATCCAGCAGAGAACAAAATCTGTACAAATTCAATACCAAGGCTGTCTTGCTAAACCACTGAGTGGCAAACATAAGATTGCTTTCTTCCAAAGACATAAAACAAGGATTCATAAAACTGACTGCTCTGTTGGGTCATATTCAAATCTTAGGACATTTTTGGGGTCTTATTGTAGACATTTGTACTCTAGAATTTGTTTAAATCTGTTAATTTCGAGGATTGGGGCTGCCATACACATTGAAAACCACCACAGCAAACTATGAGTAAATACAATTCCTCACCCACTGAACTGTGAACCAGCCTGACCAATAACTTAAGTCAGAATAATTATTATTTAGACCAATCATACCTGACCAGTTAGAGACGCCTAAACCGATAATCTTGTCAGAAACCTTGACTCAACCACAGACGGTACTGCTGCTAATAGCTCTTTACCTGGAAAGTGACTAGCTTGTCCAAACAAAGTCTAATATTACTCATATATTACACTGGCTAAACTTCTCATTTTGCTGTGAATGTGGACAAAGTTGTTATAAACCTGACAAATGGGATTATGACAAATTGTTTTTTCATTTGCACGCCTAATATGCATTTTCCATGCTTCGCAAACTGAATTTGAATTAATGCAAAATTGCTCAGTAGATCTAAGACAAAAGTCATAATTCATAACTAAGCATTTTGGCAGCATATGAAACAAATCATATTCAGTGGACCTTCAACCTGAACCAAACTAATAATTGGCTACTGTGATTTCAAGTGTTTGGTGGACAACTTAAACACTCAGGGAACGAGGACACACTTCCTTGAGATGCTCCTGGTGAGAAAATATACTCAGAATTTACTTTAAAACTAGATAGCTGGTTTGTAATGTTTACTCATATGGTCCTAAACATCTTTATTCTCCCAAGAGTTTCATAAACTCTAGATAAGACCATGACAAACCTTTCAATGTGCCTGCCATTAACATACATAGTGAACTCCAGCGCATGCTACGTTTTTTCCTCCTATGTCGTCGCTGCCTCTCTCACCATCAACATGGTTCTTGGTCTTCCAGCAAAGAAGTTTTGCATTTGTTTTTAACAAAAAACAAGTTTGACAAAACTACACAGTAGGGCTGGGCGATATGACGATACTATCGTATATCGACGATGTCTCGTAAGTATCGCGATGTCGATGTCAACAGTCAGGTAACAGACGATATCGACATTATCGAAAGAAAAAAAAAGACAAATGATAAACCTAGTAAGTTGCAAAAAATGTTTTACATAGACCCATAGTCACCATACAGGTCTTTTTGCATGCAACAATGAAATAATTTAGTAGGAGGGTTGGGCATCGAAAAGTTATTCCAATTTCGGAAATCAGATCAGATGCATAAGGTCAGGAACCAAATTACTTGTTATAAAATTACTTTTCGATTCTGCTTATCGATCTGTAGTCTTTTATTGTGATTTCAAAAGATTCAACTAGGAAGACGAAATAGAACTCACTTCTGCACTCGCGCGCTGTTTTCTGTGCTGCACACACACAAAACGCACGCACAAAAGCTGCCTCTTATATACGCGAACACTGGACTGAGCTCTCTTTCTCGCATTCTTACACATTCGAATGGACAAATACACACGAATTATATCAAAGCATCCCATAAATTCAATCGGTTATTCTTAATGACCTTAAAGAGTTATAAAGAAAAAAAAAACCAAGTTTGTACCTGGATCGTGCATTGACCGCAGCCCCGCTGCCCGCCCTCATTAATTTTAATTTAAATAACGAAAGAAAAGAAAATCCCCTCCGATCTTGACTGAATCACTTTTTTGTAACCTCAGTTTATATTTTATTTGCCTATTGTTCGGCGCTGACTACTGTAATGGCAACGTGCATCTGTGTATGCGATTATTTTTGGAGCGTTCCAATATAATTTATCCTCATTTAGGGTATAGGCCTATTCTATTTTGATCTGCAGTTTAATAAAAGTTAAACAGAAAAAATACTAAAAGTAGCACTGCATGTGTTTCTGAATATTTATTTAAACAGACTGCATAATGATGAAAAACCACAAACATAACCGGTATAATTAAATCCCAGTTCTATCAGCGGCAGCGCACATTTCAGTGCAATATTTTTACAGATTTTTTATACCATGTATACAATATAATTCTGTTTAATTAAGCTGATATATAGCACTATAAATTCTTAATTCATTTGCAACAAAACTATACATTTTAAAGACATTATAGTACTATATCTCAGCCCGCTCCGCAACATGCACGCGTTCGGAGATTCGGCAGCCCAACACTGAATATTATTTTATGGCCGTTGTATTTTGATTAATAAAGTCAAAATTATAAAAATTACAATACAAAAATGAAATTTAAATGACCCTGCTTCTAAATAAATAAAGCAGGTATTTTTATTTTGGTGGTGGCAGGGGCGGGGCGTGGTGGAGGTGGGGCTTAGGTAGACGATATTTTCGGATATCGCCATATTTTTAAATGCGATTATCGAGAAGAAATTTTTGACATATCGCCCAGCCCTACTACATAGGTGAATTTTATGAACTTTAGGTTCTTCTAAATATCTGTATATGAAAAGGGTGTTGAAATCCTGCTCACAAAAGCAGTTGTGATGTAGCTGAGATTTCACAGATCTGTTGTGATTTATACTTTGCATTGCAAAGGTGACTCTTTGCCACTGTTGTGTAGTTAAACAGAGCACTAAAATCCCATCTGTCCCCTAGAGCCCTGACTTACCCTTTACTTCAAATTGTACCCTGGAGATGTCTGCATAAAAACATAGAGGTTACCCAAAAATGCCAAATGCATATTCATCTTGCTGCTTTTCTGAATAAATAAATAAATGCATAAAATATCTACTAGTAAATCATTAGGCTCCCTATAATATTTTGCAGTTATGTACCATTCTGGAACTGTCTAGAACTTTGCATCATGGTATTAGCTTTTGGTGTTTTGTTCCTCATTTGTAAATCACTTTGAATAAAAGTATCTGCTAAATTAATAAATGTAAATTTAAGAGTGCTGGGTAAACAGCAATCAAACAAGCTAACGTAATTCATACTGCAGTGTAGGGATGGTCGATATGGGCTTAAAAATGTATCACGATAATTTCTGATATTTATTGCGATAACGGTATCAATGACGATAATTTAGGGAATCCTATTATCTTTATAGAAAAGATTATAGAAAAGTATTATCTTTCCTATTTTTAACCAAAATATGGTGTTGTGAGCATTACTGAGTACACAAGTATTGTAATGACTGTTTAATTCACACTGGAAGCCGGAGAGCGCCCTTGCACAGAAACTCCATATATGCATAGCAGAAGTAATGCTCCAGGAAGAAGTATCCAGTGATCGCTGTAGCTGAATAAAACGCAGATAGAGACATTTAACTGAGGAAACCTGAAGACAATAAACATGCGATTGCACAAACTATATGGTATCTGTGTTTTCAAGCAATCTTGGGTATTTTTTATATGGCTAGAGTATATTTATAATGCAATGCTAATCGACATAACCTTTATCACTGTATATAATGCTATAGAATAGTATGATTTCTGCCTTATTCTGTGATACGAAACCACGTCTGGTCACAAAAATAAGTTATTTCAAACATTCGATTATGTTATGAAGTTAATATGGAGAAAAAGCATGTCAATAAATTAAAATATCTTTGTTGGACAACAGGTTTGTAAACGACTCATACACATGTAAAACTGTCGCACATGTGCTACTGTAGTACATTTACTCAAGGCTAAGACCGAGTTTTCTCGCACTGTACAGCCCTATCCAAACCTGCTCCAGATTGTAGAAGGAGCTGCTCAATTTCACGTCCGCCTTCCTTCACGTCACTCCACACAGTTGCACACAGAAATATGTCAACAACTAGACTTTATCGTTATTATCGCAGGAAGACTTAATTCTTATCGTGGGGAGAATTTTTTATCGGTATATCGCAAACGATAAGATATCCCTACTGCGGTGTAATTTGAAATCTCACACCACATTTGCATACTAGTTTCTTCCATATCCTACTTCCTTCAAACACATGAGATAACCAAGGCTTTAGGCATTTTTACCATGATTTTTTTTTAAACTTTTTAATACACTCTTATTCTTCGATGCAGTTGAATTATAAAACTGTGCAATAGGGTTGTGCCGATAGATGATAGTATCGTGTATCGACGATAGTCAGATATATCACCTGTGGCTGATGCCACTGACGATAGCAATTATTATTATTATTATTATTAATTATTCTATTACTAACCTGCTAAGAATATCAAAAGGCTTATTTGTTCCATCATATTTATTTTTCCGCGTTTTTACAGTGTTGCGTGTTATAACCAATCACACACAATTATGTTATGCTTATGAATGCAATGGCCAATCAGAAAAGTTCAGGTGAGTCATCGCTGAAATGCGGTGTTTTGTTCAC
The DNA here is from genome assembly GCA_018155175.1 of Sinocyclocheilus anophthalmus. Lineage (NCBI taxonomy): Eukaryota > Metazoa > Chordata > Actinopteri > Cypriniformes > Cyprinidae > Sinocyclocheilus > Sinocyclocheilus anophthalmus. The sequence continues at coordinate 66,167 of JADLZN010010702.1, read as the reverse complement.
TCGCTCGCTGACTGAATTATGACTCGCAAATTCTTTCATCATAAACAACAAAGTGCAGATGTACGTGCAATTTAAGTATGAGATGTATTCATCATATAGAGTAGACAGCTTCACTGATTGTAATGGGAGTGTTTTTTAAAGTGCATAAACTTGCGCTAGACTGAGCTTGTGATTATGTTCTTTGGTAATGTAATGTTCTTTGCTCATTTTCTGTAGCTGATTTTTGAATAACTGAGATAATATAAGCACTATAATTAGTAATTTACAATATTTCTATTGAATTGTTATCATGTTAAATACAAATTCAGGCATATTAAAAACTTTAGGCTGCTTTTAGTCTTACGCTGGAGTGTTTCACTTTCGTCACGGCAATGAAACTAAGTAACTAAAAATTAAAGTTCAGAGTCAGCCACGCTTACCTAAAACGTCTCGTTCTAACACGCTCCCACATATCTACATCACGATGTGGGTTGATTTGCATAACGCCGCCCAAATGTTGTTCACGCAAAGAAAGAAGGCGTTATTTTTTTTTTTCTCGCTGTAGTATTGTTGCCGCTGCGCCATGTCCTTAAGATGCTGTTTCCTTCGTTGTGAAAGCATAACTACTTTGTTTGGTCTTCCAAAAGGAGGACGATATCCGCTTCGTCATGCCTGGAGCTGATCCGTGCTGGTCGCTGAAGAAATACATCAACTTTCACCGTAGACAAAGCGGAGTTCAGCCCACCTCAGCTCACTCTATCCCGGCCTCAGTGCACGCTAAGCCGGGGCTTCCACTCACGCTAGGCCGCTGTGTTTTTCGTTGCCACTGATGATTCAAACGCGAGTTTTGGGCAGTAGAGTAGCACTTGTTTGTTTGTCCATTTCTTTGTCAATTCTCTGATCACAAATGCAGACAGAGTTTATGTTTACGCGGCGTGATGCAACGCAATGTGTAAAAAGACAGTATATGTCATTATAATATGTAATTATGTCTCCACTGGATGCAACAAATGCCTCGTTTGTAATGGGTTTTAATGTTTTTGTCTCGTCGCTCCGGCCGGACACGGCATCAACAGTATGTGAGGGGCATAACATTGCCGTCTCACGCTTGAGGTATTCGGCCAATCACAACGCATTGGATAGCTGGCCAATCACAGCACACCTCGCTTTTCAGACCGATGAGTTTTGTAAAAATCAACGCGTTTCAAAAAGGTGGGGCATAGAGGAGAAACAATAATGTACAGTATGTGGAAAATAATGTTTTTTTTTTACTTTAAACCGCATAAACACATTTCATTACACCAAATACACTGTATGTTCATACATACATACATAATGTTCTTTTTAGCAGCATCATATGATCCCTTTAAATAAATTAGCACGATAATATCGTATTGGTGATCTCACAGGCTGACGATAGGACGATATGAAAATTGAGCATATCACCCAACACTACTGTGCAGAGATTCATTATTCAACACATTATTCTTCACTCTGACAGATTTAAAGTACAATCAAAGACATTCTAATGTCCAGTATATGAGTGTTTAATGATGTAATTATTAAGTAATGAGTCAGTGATTATTCCATTCAAAGTTTGTCATAATTTTCGAGTCATCTATCAGAGCCATCATAGTCTTTCTGAATCTCACCCACATGTGCTTCTTTTGCCTGCTACATTATAATGAAGCCAAACCCTCACTGAACACCAGGAGAGTTTTAGTATCTGTCACCTAAATGCACACAAGCAACTCAAAAGATATTTGTTGTAGCCTACTTCTATGCTGCTTGTCTTTAAGCTTGACAGTAAGAAATGTGACTACTTTGTATTAAAAAGAACAGTTTGGACATTAGCTATAATAAACTCCTTTTGTGTTCAAGAAGAAAGTGTTTTTCTATACTGAGAAAAGATCTGCCTCAGATCATCAACACTCCAGCCGTCCTACTGACAGCCCATTTCATGAACTTACAGATGCAGTCAGAAAGGCACTTGCTACCTGCTGGGTCTGAACACCATACAGCTTCACTGCAGCACGCTGGGATTGAACTCATTTCAATCAGTGGCAGTGCTGTACACGCTGCTGAACCTTTCCCAGCTCCCTACACCAACTTTGGACAATAGTGCTCCTAAATCCAGTGATCTACCAACCAAGACAACAGTTCTCGACACATCACATTCTCGACATGAAGATGGTTCTAAAAGGTTAAAGGGCCTTCAAGATGCTTGAGGTTTTATCCAAATGATCTTCAAAAAGAGAAATCAAACGGTATCGATATTTATCGACGGTACACCTTCTTCGATAACGATGTTACAAATGTTCGATATAGCACACGATATAGGCACCTGCTCTGAGTGACGCAGACAGCACACACAAACATGAACACATGCTGAATTGAGTGCTGTGCCTGCCTGTGATGAGGAGATTGTGAATAAAAAATATGAATAGTAGTCGAATTTAAAATAAACATTTGCATTTGAATGCTAAAATAGTACAATCAAATGTTAGGTGTGCGTCAGGGAGCGTCATTAGTGGCGCGCGAGATGCGGTGATGATGATGTAAGTGACGTTGTTGCATTTTAATGTTTTGTTAGTCTAGCCCACAAGACGCGCAGTTGCTGCATTATGCATTCAAAATATTAGAGAAATATAGAAGTTAATGTGGAGACGATCTTGATTAGGTTAAAACCGAAACCAAGCCATTCACACAGATGCAAATTCAGCATATTTTTAGACGGACAAATATGACTGCTGCACTCGTGTCTCACACAAGAGATGTAGAAAGCCATGCAAAGTTAAAACAGTTTAAACTTTTAGAAAACATGTCGCGAATTTGTGAAGGTTTATTCCTTTTCACAGCGTCTCTTATGTTTTTAAATGCAATCTGAGTGAATGGCGCTTCGGCTCTTTGGATTAAGCAATGAATAAATACATGATGCTGTTTTGTTCATAATTGTTTATGCAATTTACAAAATTATATTAGATTTTTATGAGTTAATTAAGATGTAATGCACGTTTTTATAGAGTTACATCCTTGCGTTGACAATTTAAATGCGCCGCATTATTTTGCTCATTGCGCCCTCCTGTGGCCTCGGGAGACAAGCCAAAAGTTACCTTAAGACCTATTTAATCTGTATATAAAACATTAGAAATTAGATGTTTGTTTAATTTTTATTTTGTGTTTGATTGTTAAAACTAAAAATATTTGTTGTTTGTCTCAATAAATTGGGTTAATTTAAAAATACAGTGGTTAAATAAAAAATATATCTATTTCTTGTTTGAAAAAGGTTATACAAATCACATATTATCGATCCCGAACGATAATTAAACATTTATATCGTTGAGACATTTTTTAGGGGCTATCGCCCTGCCCTGAGCATCTCCCATGCAAATGAGTGCAATGTTCATTAAGAAATACATTCAATACAAAACTATTCCTTGGACAGACAGTCCCACCCTAACCGCACCCTTGGTTTGAGGCCATATGTCTTCTCTTGGCAAGGTGAATGTTGCAAAGAAACAGAGCAAATGTATATTGAGTCTCAGTTTAATAAGATTCTTATGAATCACTATGGGGTTGCACCAAATATCGACAGTCATGCACTGCTAGATGCGTTAGCTTGATGTACGAACTGAGTCGCTGGATGCCTATAGATTTTCATTTCCAGCGAAATCGTTGACATGATTGCAAAGATATTATGTAAACTGAGCTGGATGTTGACATCACACGTCTTTAACTGAAAATTAGTGTTTACTATTGTCATTTTGCTTTATCGACACACTATTTTCCTAATTAATGCTGTTCGGTTGCTTTGACACAATCTGTATTGTTAAAAGCGCTATAAAAAATAAAGGTGACTTGACTTGACATGACGTCCACATTTACGCTCTGTTTCCAAACAGTTTAAATGACAAATAAATGCATACTCTGAATGCGCTCCACAAGACATGTGTGATTATGTTACTGGATGCTCGAAATTGAACGGGGGAATGCATGTTTTAAACAGCTTATTGTACAGGTATATTAATCAACCTTTCTAATCTAATGCACTGCTGCACTGTAATGCACACACATAGGCTACAGACTCGTACATCACACGCAAATCGCGCTCACACAGAATCATTCAGCGCGGAAATGTATCGTCAACCCTGTTCTGTGATTTCTCAATAAAATAGCTTAGAAACTGGAAAGTTCAAACATATATTTCTTAATATCTAAATCCCACAGCTTCACTACTAGTAGCGAGACGCTGCCAGGTAGAATTAATTCACACACGCAATCGCTCTCACTAATGTGAATGTAATCTTTACTATGCTACTTTATCTGTATCTGATTTATAACGCTCAGAATTGTATAAATATAACGATCCAAAGACAAAGAAAAAAACACTGTGAAAAAAATCAAAAGATAAAAATTAGCTGTTATAGGAGCAATAGCCGTGTGGGCAGCACTGTGTCATATGCCATAGCTTTGCACAAGGTGTTTGTCACAGCTCCAGACTTATTTGTTCATTAACGATGTCATCAGCGTCTAGTCGACTTCGACTCGACTTTCATCACATAAAAGTCGACTTCAAAAAATCAGAAGTCGTTAAACCCCTAGGATCAACCTACTTGCTTGTAGCGGTCTCTGAACAGAGAAAGTGTTTTAACATCTGTCATGATACACGGAGCAGACCACTCGATGAACTCAGTCTTAACTTTTTATTAACATGCACACTCAGAGAACATTCTAGCTCTATCATCATCGGCAGGCTGCCACACTGGGCCCGCCCCCGTTGCCTAGCAACCCTGGACACCGACACAGAACAGCCTATCACAATAAACTATTCCTATTTCACCACATCTCCCCTCTTTAAAGTTCAACTGTCCCTCATTATTTTTTTCTCTCTCTAAGCAATATGGAATAAAGCAAATTACTTTCTCAACCAAGTAACAGGCATCAATATCAACATCAGATATCAGCAATAACATTCATTGCTCACAATCTCTTCAATATAACTCGTCACTTAAACAGAACATGTTAGCATTTAACAATTCACTTTTTTTCTTTCTTTTTTTTTCAGTACATTGTAGAAGTTAACATGCAAGAAAACGCTTTGCATCAGTATAGTTGTTAACACCTACCCCAAAACATAGTCCTTAAACTTTACGGGCTGTTTTACTTCCCTACCAGCAAGGGTTCTTTTGCAGGTGGGTGTATAGGTGTGTGGTGTAATGGAAGCTGGGGTACTGGACCCCTTCATAAAGTCTGTGGTTAAATCAGTCTCACGAGAGGGTCCATCAGTTCCTTCACCGTTCTCATTTACAGTCTGTCCCTTTGGTGTCTCAGATGTTTCCGGAGTTACAGGTGTTTCAGGGACACTCTGAATGTGTCTCCGATTCCGGCGAGAGATTGTGCCTTCCTTTGTTTGCACAATGTATGATCTGGGTTCAGGAGCTTTTCCAACAACTGTTGCTGACGTTTTCCATGATTTTTCTCCATCCAACTTAACTTTCACACTTTGACCAGTATGTAGGTCAGATAGAGAATGTGCTGAGTATCGTCGGTTGTAGAAGTACTTATAAGCCTGTTTGGTTTGTTTGTCTTTCAGTCTGATTTGTTCATAGTCAATTGAACTGGGTAGCAGGTTCTTTGGTAGTGTTGGAACTGTTGTTCTGATCTGACGTCTGATCATCAGTTGAGCTGGGCTCAATCCTGTGGCAATGATAGGTGTTGCACGATAGCTCATAAGAGCCAGCTGTGGATCTGGCTGTCTGAGCACCCTTTTTGCAATAGCAACACTTCTTTCAGCGGCACCGTTAGCCTGTGGGTAGTGAGGGCCGGAAGTAGTGTGAGTGAAATTGTATGTCGTTTTGAACTCTGCAAACTCAGTAGACGTGAACTGAGTAGCATTGTCTGTCAAAAGCTCGTATGGGATCCCCCACCGAACAAACATTGTTTTCAAACGTGTTATCACCTGCTGGCTTGAAACCGTTTGCAGATGTGCAATCTCAATATCACGAGAATAATAGTCCACGACTATCAGGTATTTCTTGCCCTCTAGTTCACAGATGTCAGCCGCAATCTTTTGCCATGGCCCATCGGGAAGAGATGTAACCATCAGAGGCTCTCTCTTTTGTGTCGACTTGTAGATTTGACAGAACTCACATGTCTCTATTGTTTTTGTGATGTCCCTGCCTATTGACATATTGACCACACTGACATATTAGCCCTCTCCCTGCACTTCGTGAGGCCCTGATGACCTGTGTGAAGCTGATGTAACACCTCCAGTCTCTGTGAACCAGGAATCACAATTCTATCCTCATACAGTAAAAGTCCGTAAATTTCAGAAAGGTGAGCTTTAGCAGCATGAAACCCGTGCAGTGTCAATTGAGATGTCAGACTAGGCCATCCTTGACAAATGTACTTGCAAACCAGCTGGAGATTTGAATCTTGTTGTGTGGCTTCCCTTATGGCATTTAACCTGTCTCCACTCACAGGCTTAGTGGACAATACTGCCTGTACAAACACTGTCACATCACACTCGGTGTCAGACTCACCCAGATGAGTCAGCGGATTTCTGGAAAGAGTGTCTGCCACCACAAGCTGTTTACCTGGTACATGGACAGCTTTGACATTAAATCTCATTAAGCGCATCAGTAGCCGTTGGCATCTTAAGGGAGCTTTGTCAACATCATATGTGTTTATTAAGGGCACAAGCAGCTTGTGGTCAGTCTGGAGTTCAAATTTGTCCATACCTTGTAAGTACCGTGAGAACCGCTCACATGCCCACACACCAGCTAGGCATTCCTTCTCGATTTGAGAGTAGCGGCGTTCGGTCTCAGTTAAGGTCCTTGAACAGAAAGCAATAGGATGTAGTCCATTTTCCTGCTGCTGAAACAGGGCAGCCCCTAGGCCATAACTGCTTGCGTCCGCACTGACTACTGTGGTCCTGTTTACATCATAGAACGCTAGAGCTGGTGCTGTGGTCAACATGCTCTTGACCCTGTTAAATGCCTGTATCTGTGCCACACCCCATGACCATTCAGTGTCACTCTTAAGAAGTTCAGTCATTGGATGAAGAACTGACGAGAGATCCGGGAGGAATTTGCCCAGGTAATTTATCATCCCTAAGACTTGTCGCAGTTCGGTCAGATTCGTAGGACAGGGGAGCTCAGTTATAGCTCTCACTTTGTTAGTGTCTGGCCGGATTCCATCCTTTCCAATAATATGTCCAAAAAATTGAATCTCAGATTTTCCAAAGTGACACTTCTCTTTGTTCAACTTAAGACCAGATTCTCTGATGGACTTTAAGACTACCTTGAGGTTGCGATCATGCTCCTCCTTGTCTCTACCGAACACCAGTATATCGTCCATCACTGCTACTGTGCCGGCGAAGAGAAGAGTGCTCATTTCTCTCTGAAATATCTCCGGAGCTGAGGTAATTCCGAAAGGGAGTCTCCGGAAACAGAAGCGACCAACTGGTGTGATAAAGGTGGTGAGTTTCCTGCAGCTTGCATCCAATGGTATCTGACAAAATCCACTAGACGCGTCTAATGTGGAGAATATACATGCACCAGACAATTGTGGTAAGATATCCTCAAGTGTGGGCAGAATGTATCTCTCACGCTTTACTGCTTCGTTCAATTTCTTAAGGTCAACGCAAATTCTCACCTTGCCGTTCTTCTTTATCACAGGCACCATTGGTGCACACCAGTCTGTTGCTTCAGTGACCTCTTCTATGATTCCTGACTTTAGCATACGCTGTAACTCCTCTTGCACTTTTGGCAGTAATGGAAAGGGGACTCGACGAGACGTAAAGAGGCTGTATGGTTTGGCTTCCTGTCTGAGCTCAATTTTGATTGGCTCACAATCCAGCAGTCCGAAGTCTCCGAAAACACTGTCCTCAGTGCTAATAGAATCGACTCTGCTCACTAGTTTCATTTCACAGGCAGTTTTACGACTAAGTAGATTGTTGGTGTATGGCCCTTTAACTACATAGGTCCAGAAACTGAGATTTTGTCCTTTTCTTTCTGTATATGCTAAGAATTTACCAATACAACCCAGTTTGCTGCCTGGACTCCTGATGTCTGCGAGTCTTTTTTGTAAGATGAGGGCGATTTGGGAGTTTCAGAAATGTTTGCTCAGACATGACTGTGATATCTGCTCCAGTATCAATCTTGAACTTTACAGTAGTCCCCTGCATTGGTAACTTCACATGCCACTCATCCTCATTAGCATCATCCGAAACTGACCCCAGAAACCACGTTTCTCTTGTTTCATCATCTTTTGTATCACTGGTCACTTCTTTTACAGTCTTTGTTTTACAAGCGACCTCGAAATGGCCTGTTTTGTTACACTTGCGGCATCGTTTCCCTCGAGCAGGACAGGCCCCATATTCGTGCACACGTGCGCATCTTGTACAGGTCACTTTGTTACTTTCATCTCTTTGTTTAGTGTCAGGATTTTTGTATTTACCTCCTGTGTGTTTCTTTAATTGTTTAGTGTGTTTAGACTTATAGCCTACTTCACTTACATCACAGGCACCTCGAATATCAGCGCTTTGTGTTTTAATCAGTTCTGACTGGCGAGCAATCTGTATCGCTTTCTCCAGCGTCAAGTCGGGCTCTAACTGCAGCTTTTCAGACACGTTGCTATCTGCTATTCCAATCACGATACGATCGCGAATCTGCTCATCTTTAGTAGCACCGAATTCACAAAACTCTGCCAGTTCGTATAAACTCCTAACGAATGCTTCGACACTTTCATTGCTTCGTTGACTCCTTTTGTGAAAACAAGCGCGGTCGTGAATCAGGTTGCATTTGGGCACGAAATGTTCATCAAACCTTTTAACTACTGCGTTGTAGTAATCATTTTCTTCCTCCGTAGAAAACGTAAATGTGCTGAATATAGGTTCAGCCTGTCTGCCCATCGCATACAATAGTGAATTCACCTGTACATCACCGTCTTCTTTATCGAGTTTAGTTGCTATCCTGAAACGTGCAAAACGCTGCCTCCATGCCGGCCAACTTGATGGCTGTGCAAAATCAAAAGCTTCGGGCGCGTGAAACTTGGACATTTTCTTCCGTCCTCCTTCACAGATCACAGGAGTGCGCGGATAACTTTTACTTCTGACACCATGTCATGATACACGGAGCAGACCACTCGATGAACTCAGTCTTAACTTTTTATTAACATGCACACTCAGAGAACATTCTAGCTCTATCATCATCGGCAGGCTGCCACACTGGCCCCGCCCCCGTTGCCTGCAACCCTGGACCCTGACCACAGAACAGCCATATCACAAAACCTATTCACATTTTCACCCACACATCCAAAAATGCACACACATCACCTTGAGATCAAAGAGATCTCATTTGTGATTTTACTGGCCTGTGGGACTGCTTTCTTGCTAGTTTCATTGCGGGCACTGCTGGGATAAAGTTAAATATTATCCAGAACATGTTTGAGCTTTTCTTTTGTATTCACAGAGGCCTTCTGCTTTTCATTTTCAATCCCAAAGCAAAGTTGTTGTTATTGCAGTCTAATATTACAGTGTAAAAAACAACAACCACAACAAGAAAGGCATTATGGAAGTACAAAAACACAAGGCAACCATTTTCCAGCCATTTATTTAGTCATCTGAAGTAGTTAAAGGGGTCATATGATACTTTTTTAAAGATCATATTTTGTGTATTTGGTGTAACAAATATGTTGACATGCTTTAAATGTTCAAAAACACATAATTTTTTCAAATACTGTACAGTATTGTAAGTCCTCTATGCCCCGCCTCCCTCAAACACTTAGTTTTCTACAAAGTCCATCCTTCCGACAAGAGCAGTCTGCTCTGATTAGCCAGCTGACCCAGTGCATTGTGATTGGCCGAACACCGCAAGCACTCGTCGGAAATGTAATGCCCCTTACCATAATTGCGAGCTTCAGTTTTCAACATAAATGTAAAGACAGTAAATGTCTTTAGTTTTTCCATCAGTTCAAGACCGAAAGGGGAACAGAGTCATGTGACAGACACAGTAATGATGCAGTACACAAGCCACAGTTAAGACAGCTGACTCCACTGTGATATGACTCTGTCTCTCTCTCTCTCTCTCTCTCGTCTCCTCTCTCTCTCCTCTCTGCTCACAGACACACACCCAACACACACACACACCCACACACAAGACGCGATGCAAAACGCCGCATTTGCACGTCAATACAATACTTAAACTAAGTAACAAAACAGTATCTTGATTCAGAAGCGCCAGATTGTCATAGCAAAGTCAGAATTATCCTCTCCTAGGTTCACGAAACGGTGAAACATAAAATGCATTGCTGTTCTTTTGTAAGTAATCTTAAAGATTCCTAAATGCATCTACTTCCGGAAGGCCAAATAAAGTGCTTTTGCTTTCGCCTAGAAACACACAGCGTCTCCCTGACATGCCTGCTTCAACACTAACTGCGGTTACTGAAACCACGCCTTCTTTCTTTGCGTGAACATTTGGGCAGCATTATGCTAATATTTCCACATAGTGAGGTAGATATGTGGGGGCGTGTTAGAACAAACCATTTTAGGGGGGCGTGGCAGAGTCTTAACATTGATAAAGAATATCTCTTTGGTTTTGAGACTTTAGTCTTTGCAACTTTAGGTAACTTATCTATTCACGAATAGTTTGTAACACTCCAAAGAGAAAGGAAAACTTGAAATCGCATCATATGACCCCTTTAAATGTCTTGACTGATCTTAAAATGTCAAGTTGCCATGGCTTAAAATATGATTTTAACAAATACCGAACTAAACAACTAAAAAAGAGCATGATATAAACTGTTCCCTTTATTTTTTTTTATCATTTCATGTTTATATTTTCACTGTTTTCTATGAAAAATGTACATGTAATGGAGAACACAGTGACAAAAACTCCCGGCTCCCTAAAAAAAAAAAACACTAGAAACAAGGATAACAATCAACTAGCCACCCATTTCAAGTACAAGAAAAAAGCATCATGACAATAAGTTATGCAATGAAATCAATGAAATAACCAACAACAACATTGCAGGGAGCTTCCCTAACTACAATATACATTTTACTGGCCAATTTGAAATTTAAAAAAGCACTAACCCAGCTGACCTGCTATGATTGCTGATTTGAATCAGAATATATCATGACAGAAACAAAATAGTAGTAGGCAATAAAATTTACTAGATGGATGGATGGATAGATAGATAGACTCTGAAAACTACAGAAATCAAGTAGAGAATTTTTTTCAAGTAAATAATATTTGTATTGTCATATTTTTAACATCATGTTCAGGTTAAGGAATGAACGACAGCATGAGAACTGAATGACTGGATTTTGCCGCGCAAATTTGCTGAACAACGGTAAATAGGCTGCGATATAACCGCAACTTTATAGTGTTTCTGTGTACATTTCATCCAATATTTTTTACTTCTTAAGTTTCTGAATAAGAACAAACAAACAAAACAGCTCATTAAATAATGTTAATATCGAGTAAGACATTTCAGAGAGAATATTGCTAGTTACCTTGTCTAAAGTTGCTTCGTCAACGAAAATATTTCCAAGATAACCAATTTCCAGGATCAAGTTAATCCAGGATCTGATTGGCATCTCCAGCAACACAGTACTCAATGAATCAGTGTTTAGAATGAACCGATTGAGTAAACGGACCATGACTCATTACTCGTCTTTGCTGAATGAATCAGTGTTTTAAACGAACCGATTGAGTAAACGGACCATGACTCATTACTCGTCTTTGCTGAATGAATCAGTGTTTTAAACGAATCGATTGAGTAAACGGACCATGACTCATTACTCGTCTTTGCTGAATGAATCAGTGATTTTGAACGAACCGATTGAGTAAACGGACATGACTCATAACTCGTCTTTGCTGAATGAATCAGTGATTTGACCGACCGCTTGAGTAAACGGACCATGGACCATTACTCGTCTTGGCGGAATGAATCAGTGATTTGAACGAACCGATTGAATAAACGGACCATGACTCATAACTCGTCTTTGCTGAATGAATCAGTGTTTTAAACGAACCGATTGAGTAAACGGACCATGACTCATAACTCGTCTTTGCTGAATGAATCAGTGTTTTAAACGAATCGATTGAGTAAACGGACCATGACTCATTACTCGTCTTTGCTGAATGAATCAGTGTTTTAAACGAATCGATTGAGTAAACGGACCATGACTCATAACTCGTCTTTGCTGAATGAATCAGTGATTTTGAACGAACCGATTGAGTAAACGGACATGACTCATAACTCGTCTTTGCTGAATGAATCAGTGATTTTGAACGAACCGATTGAGTAAACGGACATGACTCATAACTCGTCTTTGCTGAATGAATCAGTGATTTTGAACGAACCGATTGAGTAAACGGACCATGACTCATTACTCGTCTTTGCTGAATGAATCAGTGTTTTAAACGAATCGATTGAGTAAACGGACCATGACTCATTACTCGTCTTTGCTGAATGAATCAGTGTTTTAAACGAACCGATTGAATAAACGGACCATGACTCATAACTCGTCTTTGCTGAATGAATCAGTGATTTTGAACGAACCGATTGAGTAAACGGACATGACTCATAACTCGTCTTTCCTGAATGAATCAGTGATTTTGAAGGAACCGATTGAGTAAACGGACATGAGTCATAACTCGTCCTTCCTGAATGAATCAGTGATTTTGAACGAACCGATTGAGTGAACGGACCATGACTCATAACTCATCTTTGCTGAATGAATCAGTGATTTTGAACGAACCGATTGAATAAACGGACCATGACTCATAACTCGTCTTTGCTGAATGAATCAGTGATTTTGAACAAAAAACGATTGAAAAATAAAGGAACAATGACTATAACTAGTCTTTGCTGAATGGCAGTGTTTTGAACGAACCGATTGAGTAAACGGACCATGACTCATAACTCGTCTTTGCTGAAGTCATCATTAATTTAATTATTATGATTCATATTTAAAAGTGCTAAACTGAGTGTTGCACAAATTTTGGTTATACAGTGGGTACGGAAAGTATTCAGACCCTCTTAAATGTTTCACTCTTTGTTATATTGCAGCCATTTGCTAAAATAATTTAAGTTAATTTTTTTTCCTCATTAACCCCATGTACACACAGCACCCCATATTGACAGAAAAACACAGAATTGTTGACATTTTTGCAGATTTATTAAAAAAGAAAAACTGAAATATCACATGGTCCTAAGTATTCAGACCCTTTGCTCAGTATTTAGTAGAAGCACCCTTTTGATCTAATACAGCCATGAGTCTTTTTGGGAAAGATGCAACAAGTTTTTCACACCTGGATTTGGGGATCCTCTGCCATTCCTCCTTGCAGATCCTCTCCAGTTCTGTCAGGTTGGATGGTAAACGTTGGTGGACAGCCATTTTTAGGTCTCTCCAGAGATGCTCAATTGGGTTTAAGTCAGGGCTCTGGCTGGGCCATTCAAGAACAGTCACAGAGTTGTTGTGAAGCACTCCTTCGTTATTTTAGCTGTGTGCTTAGGGCAATTGTCTTGTTGGAAGGTAAACCTTATGCCCAGTCTGAGGTCCTGAGCACTCTGGAGAACGTTTTCGTCCAGGATATCCCTGTACTTGACAGAATTCATCTTTCCCTCGATTGCAACCAGTCGTCCTGTCCCTGCAGCTGAAAAAACCCCCACAGCATGATGCTGCCACCAACATACTTCACTGTTGGGGTTGTATTGGACAGGTGATGAGCAGTGCCTAGTTTTCTCCACACATACCGCTTAGAATTAGGCCAAAAAAGTTCTATCGTGGTCTCATCAGACCAGAGAACCTTATTCAGGTGTTTTTAGCAAACTCAATGCGGGCTTTCATGTATCTTGCACTGAGGAGAGGCTTCCATCAGGCCACTCTGCCATAAAGCCCCAACTAGTGGAGGGCTGCAGTGATGGTTAACTTTCTACAACTTTCTCCCATCTCCATCTCTGGAGCTCAGCCACAGTGATCTTTGGGTTCTTCTTTACATCTCTCACCAAGGCTCTTCTCCCCCGAATAGCTCAGTTTGGCTGGACGGCCATTTCTAGAAAGGGTTCTGGTCATCCCAAACGTCTTCCAATTAAGGATTATGGAGGCCACTGTGCTCTTAGGACCTTAAGTGCAGCAGAAATTTTTTTGGTAACCTTGGCCAGATCTGTGCCTTGCCACAGTTCTGTCTCTGAGCTCTTCAGGCAGTTCCTTTGACCTCACGATTCTCATTTGCTCTGACATGCACTGTGAGCTGTAAGGTCTTAAAAAGACAGGTGTGTGGCTTTCCTAATCAAAAAAAAAAATCAGTATAATCAAACACAGCTGGACTCAAATGAAGGTGTAGAACCATCTCAGGATGATCAGAAGAAATGGACCGCACCTGAGTTAAATATATGAGTGTCCCAGCAAAGGGTCTGAATACTTAGGACCATGTGATATGTCAGTTTTTCTTTTTTAATAAATCTGCAAAAAATGTCAACAATTCAGTGTTTTTCTGTCAATATGGGGTGTGTACATTAATGAGGAAAAAAAAATTAACTTAAATTATTTTAGCAAATGGCTTCAATATAACAAATAGTGAAAAATTTAAAGGGGTCTGAATAATTTCCATACCCACTGTATTAGATATTAGACCTCAAGAAGGATTTGAACAAATGATTGAAGAACGGTTTCAATAACTGATTCAATAATTTACTCGTGAACTTACCCTGCATCCTAAGGTTCATACTATCCACCCTATCTGCCCTAAATAGTGTTGAAAATTACTAATATCGCATAGAATTTAGGATGGATAGTATGCACATTGGGACGCAGGGACAGTCACGTATGGAACGATATTCCAGACTATTTTCAAAAGGAATTGCAAATTAGTCACGTACGTGTTTTGCTATTAAACAAATCAATTGTTTTGAACGAATCGGCTGGGTAAATGAGTCACTGAATCACTCATAATGACAGTCGCTTATTGCCACCTTCTGGCAAACGATGGATAATGCAGAAAGAGTAAATCAAAAGCCTTCACTATTAACTGACAATATTGTCAGAAAATTATCGTGTAGTTTGTGTTTGGTGCAGGGAACCTTGATTAATAACAATATGGACAGGTGTGTGTAGTAGAATATAGGCCCTTTAAACACACCTGCACAGGACATCTGTGCTCTGTTGGAGTGCTGGATCACTTTTTGAAGCCAGTCAATGGGGGGCGCTGTCACAGCTGTTCCTGTCAGTCCCAGGAGGAGCGGTAGGGATGAGGATCATGCTACATCTGTCCTCTCATCTCTGGACCACCTCTGACGATCAAATCTGTACTGACACACACAATCTCCCAGCTGGCATCAAACGATTGACCTGTACGACATCAGACCAGATGCCCTCCGCTTCCACGCTATCAGACCGAAGCGGGTTGGCTAATCTAAACCGGCACTGAAGCTGTGCATCTCGCTGATCTGTGATGTTTGACACATCTAATATTTACACAAAATGTCATTGATGTCCACATCCAGACCCAAGGTGGCTTCCAACTAGGACTGTGAATAACCAACTGTATCTACAAAGCCTACAAAATGATTTGAACACTTTAGTCATTCACCATGCATTTTTTCCCCCATGGCGCCACTGTGAATATTGGGCATAGAAATGGCAATTGTTAGATCTAGACCAATAGAAAACAAAGTCAAGATCTCAAGAAAACACATTGGTTTGTTTCTAGATCATAAGAACATTAAGTTGCGATAAAAAAGACAAAAATAAATAAATGATCTTAAATCATACTGTCAATCCTTAAGGATGTAATTTAACGATATATACAAAGAAAATACATCTGGAAGACACCGGTTTGATTTAAAGAGACCAATTTGATTCAGTAATGCTTTAAGGGAAGAGTAGTTCATTATATTCCTTATAAGAGAAAACATCTTTTCACTTGAATTTTTATTTTGTAGATTTTTTTAACCTTTTTATTTATTTATTTATTTGGTATTCTTATAATTTATTTAGCTGGATCTTATTTTTCCAGATTATTCATTCATTCATTCATTCGTCTGTTTTTTTTTGGCATCAACATATAAATCCCAAATATTTAACTATAATAACAGTAGATGTTTTGACCAATTTTGTTGTTTAATCACATGACATTAATTGTTCATGTAATTGTTTTAACAAAGATTAATATATACAGTGGGTACGGAATGTATTCAGACCCCCTTAAATTTTTCAATCTGTTATATTGCAGCCATTTGCTAAAATCAATTAAGTAAAAAATTTTTCCTCATTAATGTACACACAACAACCCATATTGACAGAAAAACACAGAAATTGTTGACATTTTTGCAGATTTATTAAAAAAAAAAAACTGAAATATCACATGGTCCCAAGTATTCAGACCCTTTGCTGTGACAATCATATATTTAACTCAGGTGCTGTCCATTTCTTATGATCATCCTTGAGATGGTTCTACACCTCATTTGAGTCCAGCTGTGTTTTTGATGATACGTATGGAGCTTGCATTGAAAAAGCCACACACCTGTCTATAAAGACCTTACAGCTCACAGTGCATGTCAGAGCATATGAGAATCATGAGGTCAAAGGAACTCCCTGAAGAGCTCAGAGACAGAATTGTGGCAAGGCACAGATATGGTCAAGGTTACAAAAAAATTTCTGCTGCTTTTAAGGTTCCTAAGAGCACAGTGGCCTCATTAATCCTTAAATGGAAGACGTTTGGGACTTCCAGAACCCTTCCTAGAGCTGGCCGGTCCGGCCAAACTGAGCTATCGGGGAAGAAGAACCTTGGTGAGAGAGGTAAAAAAGAACCCAAAGATCACTGTGGCTGAGCTCCAGAGATGCAGTCGGGGAGATGGGAGAAAGTTGTAGAAAGTAAACCATCACTGCAGCCCTCCACCAGTCAGTGCTTTAGCGGCCGAGTGGCCGACGGAAGCCTCTCCTCAGTGCAAGACATGAAAGCCCGCATGGAGTTTGCTAAAAAACCTGAAGGACTCCAAGATGGTGAGAAAAAAAGATTCTCTGGTCTGATGAGAACTTTCTGGCCTTAATTCTAAGCTGTATGTGTGGAAAAAACCAGGCACTGCTCATCACCTGTCAAATGCAGTCCCAACAGTGAAGCATGGTGGTGGCATCATCATGCTGTGGGGGTGTTTTTCAGGGACAGGACGACTGGTTGCAATCTAGGGAAAGATGAATGTGGCCAAGTACCGGGATATCCTGGACGAAAACCCTTCTCCAGAGTGCACACCCCAGCGTCAGATGGGCAGCCCCGAAGGTTTACCTTCCAACAAGACAACAAGCCTAAGCACACAGCTAAAATAACAAAAGAGTGGCTTCACAACAACTCTGTGACAACAACTTCTTGAATGGCCCAGCCAGAGCCCTAACTTAAACCCAACTGAGCATCTCTGGAGAGACCTAAAAATGGCTTGTCCACCAACGTTTACCATCCAACCTGACAGTACTGGAGAGGATCTGCAAGGAGGAATTGCAGAGGATCCCCAAATCCAGGTGTGTAAAACTTGTTGCATCTTTCCCAAAAAAGAATCATGGCTGTATTAGATCAAAAGGGTGCTTTACTAAATACTGAGCAAAGGGTCTGAAAACTTAGGACCAAGTGATATTTCAGTTTTTCTTTTTTAAATCTGCAAAAAATGTCAACAATTTTGTGTTTTTCTGTCAATATGGGGTGCTGTGTGTACATAATGAGGAAAAAAAATTAACATTAAAGGATTTTAGAAAATGGCTGCAATATAACAAAGAGTGAAAAATTTAAGGGGGTCTGAATACTTTCTCTACCCACTGTATATATATATATATATATAGTAGACTATATATAGTATAGATATATATTATATATTATATACTGAAACATGAAAATAAAAAATGCCTATGAATCAAAAGGTGTCTTTACGCAGCCGAGTTAAGGCTGCTCTGTGCCTGCTCAAAATTCAGTGTCAAGAGACAATCCTGCATCAAAGCCAGACTAAATTATACCAGCTCAGACACACCTCAGCCCCTATACAGTTGTAATGGCAGTGTAAATGCATTCAAGCCACATCTGAGCATCATTAAACGTTCTGTGTAAAGACACCTAAATGCCACTTCAGAAGCACTTCTGTGCCACCTTTGCTGTGCAGATTTAGCAAAAGATGGCAGCATGCAGGTCACGTATTTATGAGTGTTAGTTGACACTGTATCGTCATAAAAGTTTTGGTCTACTTTGGCTGTTGTTTGCTTGTATTTGGAGGTTGATCAGTATTATCCATTCAGCACACGGATGGAGAGCGTCGGAACAAACACGCACCATCTGTCCCTGCCGTAAAGAGTAAAGTTTCAGCAGAATCTCTGTCATGCAGGCTGGTTTGCTGACGAGGTCAAGCTTTTCCTCATGAAACATTTGGGATCGTGTGTTTAACCTTCGGTAGGAGCAAGACAGGTGCATCAGAGATGCACAACAGACATTTGTGAATAAAAGCAAATACTATGTCTTTAAATTGAACAAACACTATGCTCTTCTTCTTTGCTGAAATTATTGATTTAAATATGTTTCATTTACACAAAATCAAATCTGTTGTAGTAGCAACATCTCTCATGTTGACTTAATAGCGAATGTTTTATTATAGATCAAATAACTGTTATGAATTAGAAAGTGTCTAATGGAGATTTTACGTTTTGTTCCTAAATAAATCAGTTGCATGAAATATTGAACAACTTACTTGTTTCGTCACTGAATGTGGATATTTGAGTAAATCAGTTGAGTAAATAATTAAATGATTCACTCATAAACACAGTCATGTGTTTTGTACTTAAACAAATAAGTTGTTTTGAACGAATCGGCTGAGTAAATGATTCACTGATTCACTCACACACAATAGACATTTAGGAATAAAAGGCCCTTATTTAACAAACAAACTAATTATTAATTAGTTTAAATATGTTTCATTTACACAAAACCAAATCTGAGATATTGTAATAGCATCATCTCTTATTTTAATGTAATAGCAAACACGTCATTTAAGACTGAATCATTCCCATGAATCAGAAAGTGTCCATTTCAAAGTGATTCACTCTGATTCAGTAATTCATTCATGTCACCATTCCAAAATGTTCACGGAAACCTCCACTGCATTTATTTTACTAAGTTGTGAAATATGATGTTAGATAAAAATTTTTTGTTGTTGCTGTTTTTTCATTTAGTTGAAAAAATGGGAAGTGATTTAAAAAAAAAAAAAAAAAAAAACTAGATTATATTTTTTACTAAATTAAACTTTTCAATCTAAATGACAACGATGGCTGAATAATACTATATAATATATATAATACTATACTTATATATATATTATATATATATATATACTATTGTACTTTTAATCTTGTATTGCCCAGCCTAGCCACTTTTCAGTGGACAAATATTGTAGTGTGACAACAGAGAAAACATAAAAATAAGCACAATAATCATCTGCTTCCCCTCTGTGATCATAATTCGTCTGCTTTTAGAGGAGAATATATTATATAAATATATAATGCAATGGACCCTGTTTGTTGTGGCACAAATCTAATCTCACTGTGAAATGAGAACAATTTCCAGCAACAAGAGCACATTAGAGCAAAGTAGTGTGACGGAGTGTGTTCAATGATGACTGGAAAAGAGCAAATAAGAAAAGATGGGAAGCATTCAATCGCAGTACATAATATGTTATTTATTATTATAAAAAGCATAGTTATGCTTCTAAAATGTGATTGCATGAGCCCACATTTGATGTTACGTATTAGTTATTAAAACATTGCAATACTTATGCATCAACTGAATTCAAGTCTCAGTCCCCCTCGCCCCAAAAGTAAATCAATCTATCTATCTATCTATCTATCTATCTATCTATCTATCTATCTATCTATCTATCTATCTATCTATCTATCTATTTATTTAGTTTTTTAATTTATTTGTTTGTTTATTTGGTGGATTGACTGTGCCAGCAGAAAACATCTTTAAAGTTGAGCACTGAATACTCCTCTGGTGGCTCATTGCTTTATGTTTATAGTGGGCTGTGTGAGTTGTTCCATTCATATCTGAGGTTCATCTGTTGAGATGAGCTGGAGACACTGAGCAAAGACCAGCGCTGATCTATCACTGTGAGGTCTTGTAGCATTAATTCAGCTCGAAAAGCTTTGCAGAATCCGAATCGACCCACCGGCACTGAGAAATCCCTCCTCACCGGAGCACAAGCATTGATTTCTGTCTCAAAGAAAGAGAGCGATCATTCCTTCCTCGACCCAGTCAGGTAATCATGACAGAAATACTAAGTCTTATAAGTATCTTATCCCGAAGAAGTCGTCTCCATCCTGCATCAATGACTACCGTCCAATTGCACTTAACCCCATCCTCATGAAGTGCTTTGAACAGCTAGTCATGCACCACATCAAGTCTGCCCCCCCACCCTCCCTGGACCCCTTCCAGTTTGCATAACGGTCCAAACGCTCGACCGATGACGCAATCGCCACTACCCTCCACTCAGCACTCACACACATGGACAAAAAAGACTCATACGTCAGAATGCTGTTAATAGACTTCAGTTCAGCATTCAACACAATCACCTCAACAGCTCATTCACAAATTCGTGTTCCAGCTGGGGCTCAACACTTCGCTGTTCAACTGGCTGTTGGACTTCCTGACTGGAAGCCCTCAGGCAGTACGGGTCGGCAGCAAAACATCCAGCACCATCACACTGAACACAGGGGCCCCCCAAGGATGTGTGCTGAGCCCCCCCCTCTTCACTCTGCTGACCCACGACTGCACACCGTCACACAAATCCAACCTCTTCATTAAGTTTGCGGACAATACGACTGTGGTGGGTCTCATTAGCAAAAGAGATGAGACAAACTACAGGAGCTAGGTGAGCCGCCTGGCCGGGTGGTGTTTCGTAAGTGTTGAGACATACACAATTCTCTCTCGAACATGCTTGGAGAAGGACGAAGAGATTGTTTGTTGCCAGCTTTCAGACCGGATCAATGGCTGTTGCCACACGCTATCATTCAGCATGCTACTCGCTGCACGCATCGGAAGCGGCGCTGTCCCGGACGCAACGCATCAAGATCCGGTGCACCCCTCCGACCGTCATGGAACCTAGACCAAACACACGCCAGCACTGGCCAGGGAAGCACAGCAGACGGTCTCTACTCCTCCGTAAACTGAGAAAGCCAGAGCAAGGGCCCCGATTCATAGCACTTATACAGACCGCGCCGGGGAACCATCCACGAGAGTGGATTTGACTTGGTTATGGCGACCATGCACAACGCGTGCTGCCTGTTTACGACAAAAGACTCAAACGCATTGTGAGAGCAGCTGAGAAGATCGTTGGTGCTTCTCTCCCCTCCCTTCAGGACATTTACAGCACCCGTCTCACCCACAAAGCCATCTGCATTGCAGGTGATCCCACCCACCCGACACACAGCTTCTTCACCTCTGCTGCCATCAGGGAGGAGACTGCAAAGTCTCCAGGCCAGGACCAGCAGATGAAGGACGATTGAAAATCCATCAGGGCTATGAAGAAGGAACGGACAGGAAGCTCAACGATTCCAGAACCTCTTGCCACCCCCCTCCCCTCCACCTCCCTTTCTTTTGCCCCATGCACCCACTGAACTCTGACCCTCCTGTCCCCCAGCACCATGACATCCACCAATCATCTTGTGCAGAATTGGACTGCCTCACCTACCTCATTACCGCTTTCGGACGCAATCTACCTCTATGACAGTTGTAAAATAACTGACATGCTCTCTGAGCTCTTTTTGCATGACACATATCTGCCTGTTTGTTTATTCAATGGTTTTTGCACTCTAGTCTGGCATGTGCTTGGTTAGTCTAATTTTTTGGCAGGTCTCTTATGTATATTGTTAGTGTTGTACCTTTTATATATATTTAATCTGTATTTATCTGTATTTACACGTTCTACTGTTAGTGTTTAGTATTACCTATGCACCATGGGTCTGAGAGTAATGCATTTTCAATTATCTGTATGTATGTGCTGTACATGTGGCAGAATGGGACAATTTAAGCAGATGTGACCGACTTTGACTATAAATACATGCAGGAGAACTGGATCTTAAATCCAACAAAAATCAACCTTGTTTCATATTTCAGTCCCAAAGCAGATCACTGGAATTGCAATATGATCTATAGCATTTCACTATAATCTATTTAGGCAAATATTCTACACTTGCTTTCCATATATGAACTCTAATTCATCAAACTGTCCGTCTGCACTGTAAACTGTAATAAACTCTGGCACTGTTTGTGAACTTGCATGCCTCTAATATTGGATTCAGAGTTGCATCCGGTTATCTTATTGAGAATAAAAGCGTTTCTGGAAAGAAATTGCATTTTTATTCTAATTTTGGCCAAACATGCAGTGCTTAATGGCTTTAAATGCTTTAAAGCAGATGGATTTAGAGATGCAACTTCTAGAAAGCGTGCTGACAAAGTCACAGCATGCAGAAATCTTCTCAGAGAAGGATTGGTAATACTTATTATGTGATTTAGTGTAAGACTGTCATCACACTTGATGTGCGTGCAAAATAAATATACAGCAACAGAAAACCTGCAATATGTTTTTTTGATGACTATTGAGGCACACCAGGAGCACACCAAACTACAAACTACTAGAAAACAATCATTGGATGGGAGCAAAATGATCCATTTTTCTTTTATGCCAAATATCATTAGGATATTAAGTAAAGATCATGTCCAATGAAGATATTATGTAAATTTCCTACAGTAAAACTTAATTTTTGATTAGTAATATGCATTGCTAAAAACTTAATTTGGACAACTTTAAAGCCAATTTTCTAAATATTTTTATTTTTTCGCACCCTCAGATTCCAGATTTTCAAATAGTTGTATCTCGGCCAAATAATGTCCTATCCTACATGTACAAATCTCAATTTAAAAAAAATGACCCTTATGATGGTTTTGTGGTCCAGGGTCACATTTGTGGACTATAATTGGATTCTGAAACAAAAATTCAATTTGCAATTTTTTAAAGCATTATTAAAACTAAATAGTTGTCTGTGCTAGTTTGTAGGCTAGGACGGGTACTTTGGCACCCCTTTTGTGAATCTTTCAATATGAGATACATTAAATAAGGGGTAGTGTCCCTTTACGTCGCGTGTCTCAAGTGCGTAGGTCTAATAAATCTATCTCCTTCTTCTTATTTTGGTCGTTTCGCTCCCCCCCCTCGCTTGCCTTCCCCTTAACCTTGAGTCCGTTGCGTACCTGTCAATGTAGATTGGTTAGTTTGTTTATTTTCTCTGTTCCGCTCTTTTTTTTGTGTATTTGTATTTTTTTCAATGTGCTACCATATTGTGGTCTGAAGTGTTATTTTTTTATTATTCGTTTTTCCATATTTCTCTCCCCCTGACCGCTGTGGGCCTGCCCGGTCACCTTTTCACGCCCGGCCCGAAGCGATCACACGCGCCGTGACTGGTTAGATCCGCCAGGGAGTGAACGTTTAGGCACCGACTACGGCAGACAGTACGTTTTATTTTGATTACCATTGACTTCCCCCCGCCCCACTCTCTGCTCACAGCGACCACTGTGGCTTCCACACTCCCTGAGGCACGCAGCAGTCTGTCCGCAACCACCGACTGCATCAGAACCCAGAGACACATATGCTCGGCCCGGGGCAATTGTCCGGTAAGCACAGCAGAGTAGAATAGAGCCACCACAAATAAGAACTCGACGGTGAGATGAGACGACCGGCTCGGGCGGCTGCCGATAGAAGCTTGCCACGTGGCGAGTAGATGACGGGACCCCGTGACCCACGGACCACACGACATAAGCGCATCCGGATGTGACATTTTTTTCCCCGCCTTGCCCTTGAGCTTAAAGGAACACTCCACTATTTTTGAAAATAATACGGTCTAAAACGGTCTAATCAGATTCAATGATCTATGCTAAGCTACAGCTAAAAGTGCTACCGCCAGACCCGGAGATCGGCTGAATGGATTCGAAAACGGTAAAACTCAACTGTTTAACTCTAGGGGAGTTGGAAAATGAGCCTATTTTCAAAAATAGTGGAGTGTTCCTTTAAGCTTAAAGTAGCCATAAAACAATGACAGACTTTTCATAAAAGAAAAATGTGTTAGTCATTGAGTTGAGTGTGAATGCTAACAGGTACTTTCTGCATGCTTGCAAGACATGCTTGGTTTATATACAGAGATACAGAATAGTAATTTATCAGAATAAATTTCATACAAGAAACCACGTAATGTAGAAGACTGTGGCTGTTGGCAGATCTGTATCCTCAAAGCTCTATATGTGAAGCTCTTCGTGCTTTGATTTTCATACAGTTCTCCTAACGCTCGTCTAATACTCCTGGGTTCTCTGGGTCTGACTAAACAGAGGGTCCTTCAGAGTCTCACGGGCTGAAATCTGATGCATATTAATTATGCATGACAATCTTCATATGGAATTATGCAAATGAGAAACAATTCGGTAATTAAATATTTCAATGCACAGGGATGCAGGAGAGTCAGAAACACACTTCAGCTGTCAGTCGAAGGGTAATGTACAACCTTTGCTTTTATTTGCAGTGAACAGTGAACTCAATCCACATGACTGAGAAAGTATCAGTTATGATTTCCTCAGAGAGTCACGCTTGAGATCTGGAAATGATCAACATACAAACATAAAGTACATGATAGCTGTTTTGTTTTTTTTAGTCGTCATGTTCACAAAAAAATTGCAGACTCAGAAGTTATTTTAATATCATGTACTATTAGTTTTTTGTTAATATCTTAAAATTAGATTTTACTTTTATATTTTCTGTATTCTGTATTTTGATGATTTAGTAATTTAGTTTTTATTTTATCATTTTATCATTTTAAAATGGTCTCAATAGTTTTTAATGATTTTTAATTCGTTTAATTTGAATTCATTTACAATTTTTAAATCATTTTTATTAATGTTATAATAATTTGTTTTTATTTTATAATTTTTAAGTTACTCAATTATTATTGTATTAACTTGTTAGTACTAATCAATTTACCTAAAATCCAAATGAAAATGCTGAAATAATGAAATATAAGAAATTTATTATTTTTGTTAGGGTTTTAGTTAACTCCAACACACCATAATAAAATCCTGGAGTGTGATGTAACACACAATCTTCATTTGTGCACAACACATTGATTGGCTATATTAATAGTACCATTAATGAATATATTAATATAATTTGTTTACTTTTGCATGATAAACAACACCAGCTGCAACAAACTCAAGAAAAATTCATAAGAATAAATTCACTAATAAAAATTGGCACATTACAAGAGTCACCCATATTTCCCCTATGAAAATGTAATAATAATAATAAATATAGCTGCAAGCAGCGATTACCAGGGTTCAAGCACTTTAAGGCCTGGTAAGGTGGTATGCTTTTAGGGTCTAGGCCAACCTGGACGTATGGCTGACAGTAAAACACATCCAAAATGGAGAATAGGCTCACCGACACACACACAAACACACACAGAGAGAGAGAGAGATAAATTAAATGGTTAACTATATATTACTACTCCTAAGCATTCTTACCAATAACACACACAACACACACACAAGACCACACATACAAAGACCGTCACACACATTTTGTGCAATATAGATTTCTGAAATAATTATAGGGGTAGGTGGGGGGGTGGAGGAATGGGGGGGGGGGGGGGAGGAGGGGGGGGTGGGAGGAATGGGGAGTGGGTGCGAGGGGAAAAAAGGGGGAGAGTGGGGTGAGTGGGTGGGGGGGGCAGGAGAAGGTGGGGGAGGAGGGACGAGGGGCTGGGGGGGGGGGAGCGATAGGGGGGGAGGGGTGGGGTAGCGGTGGGGGGGGGTGGGGGTGTGGGTGGGGTGGGGGGGGGTGGGGGGGAGGGGGGGGAGGGTAGAAGAGGGGGGTGTGGGGATGGAAAGGTTGGGGTTTGGGGGGAGGGGGGGGGGGGAGGGATGGAATGGGGGGTTTGGAGGGATAGGGGAGGGGGGGAGGGAGGGAAAAAAAGGGCGACGATGGGGAGGGCGATAGGGGGGGAAGGAGATGGGGAGGTAGGGGTGGGTGGAGAGGGGGGGGGGCTTGGGTTTTGGTAGGGGGGGGGGGTTGGGGTGGTGGGGGGGGGGGGGGGGGAGTGGGGGTGGGGGGGGGGGGGGGGGTTGTGGGGGGGGGGGGGGGGGGGGGAGGTGAGGGGGGGGGCGGGGGAGTGGGGGGGGGGGGTGGGGGGTTTGGTCGAGGTGAAGGGGGGGTGTGGGGTAAGGGGGGGGGGAGGTGGGTGGGGGGGGGGGGGGGGGGTGGGGGGGTGGGGGTGGGTGGGGGTGGGGGGAGGGGGGGGGGAGGGTGGGGGTAGGGAGTGATGGGGTAGGAGGTGGGTTGAAGCTGCATGGGGGAGGGAGGAGGATAGGGAGGAGGGGATTGAGGAGGAGAGGGGGGATTTAGGGAAGGGGGGAGCGGGGGGGGGGGAGGGGGGGGGGGGTGGGAGGTGTACGAGATAATGGATGGGATGGGGGGGGGAGTGGGGGAAGGGGTGAAGGGGTGGAGGGAGGCGGGGGGGGTGACCAAAACTTCTTGCAGTCTTCTCTTTTTAAGAGTTATATGTCATTTTCATGTTTCACTTTATCATACTCTGGCATAATTGTAAAAACGCTGTCCTTAATGCTCGTTTGTTTTGGGTCTACGCTAAAAAAAACTAGTTCCTGTTTTTTTTTTTTTTTAGCTTGTTTTACTTACACCTGGTCACATAGCAGCTTTTAGGCATTGCTCTGTTTTTTTTGTTATAAGTCAGAGATGACAAGGAGGCAGCTTCCCGCAATGCAAAGTCAATGGAGAGGGTTGGATTGGGCATGGTTTTCAGATTATGACGTGTGTCGCTCTGTCTCTATAGGTATTCAAACTTCATTGAGAGTTTTTTGTTTTTAGAGATACGCAAATGTCCTCATAGACCCTTATAGCACATTGGACAAAGACACTGCATACCAATTTTCAATTGGATTAACGCTTCCGTAGTTATAGCTGTTTTTATGTTTTTTCTGTCTTATAGCGCCACCAAGTGGCAGAGCTGCACCTTTTTTTATTTGACCAAAGATTGAGCTCATGCATATGTGTAACTATTTTGGTGAAGATATCTCATTCCGTTCATGAGTTATAGCCATATTAGTAAAAATAGCCCTGCCCCTTACGAACGTTTTGGCATCCCTATGAGTCGAAATTTCCGATCGGGCGAAAAATCTAGGACTAGTTCGCCAAAGTACGTTTTGAATTTACTTCAAAATGACGGGAAAACCGGACCTCGTAGAACGAATCTGACTGTTTGAGTCTACGACAAATGTTCTAGGAGTTATGAGCAGTTCTGCGTTTTTGATTGCTGTAGAGCCCCCCTATATGCCGATTGAGCCGAGTCTTTGGATCTGAGTAGCGAGCAATACTACTAACATCTGACAAAGATTCAGCTCTAGGCCTTACGGTTTGGTCTGCACGATCAGTTTTAGTGCAGAATAATAATAATAAAAATCCCCACAATTACAATAGGGTTTCAGCACTACGTGCTTGAACCCCTAATAATAACCACTACTACTACTACTAATATATTAAATTCATATAAAAATACATTTTTATATTTGTTTCACATTTATTTGTGAACATGAAACAATCACCTCATTTCCCATAACAAGCAATTTCCTTTTCTGAGTACCCAATCCCAAAATTTGGTATTAAAAATATATTCCCATGTTTTTGAATTGTATTTATTAACAAATTGAGCAATAACAGCACCACAGAGAGTGTTGAAACATTTCATGGGAATCAACCTACTGATGTCTAGTTGCCTCTCCAAATTAAATTGGTATATTTTAACATTTAAATGACACTTTCACAACAAAATGATACTATTATAAAGAGTTTTGTAAGCCAGAAAACTACCACATTAGCAGATTCCCATCATGCTGAGCATTTAAGGAGAAGATCTGGTTTGGGTCGCCAGTGAACCTCTAAAAAGCAATCAGTCCTGCTGTCACTCACCCTGGCCTGGGCTGAGGATCTTGTTAACCTTAAAAAAGCACTTAAAACTGTTTGTTTGCTCATTTTCGGTGAGAGCAAACAAAGCGGCCAGCCAGTGGTCAAAGCCATTTCCTCCTCATCTTCAACCTCGCAGGAGAAACAGGAGGGAAAAGCAATAACAGAGCAAATCACAGATGCACATAAAGTGCGGGGAATTGCTCTGAGGATGTTTTCTGGAGCAAAACAACACGACCGTTTGTGTCACAGAGCTGTTTCGTGTGTCCTGCGTCACAGGTTCGAGATCTCACCGTGCTCTAGATTCACACGAGGACGAGCTTCATCTGAGTATTCATCCAGAATCAGTAGCTGTGTCAAACAGTATCAAATACTAAAGAACATCAGCACAGGAAATAATGGGAAGAAAAAAAACAGATGAAAAAAACAATACAAAACATTTTAGTAGTATAAATAAGTAAACAAATAACAAATATGAAGCCTATTTTAGGGCCCATTTATTTATTTTGCACATTTTTCCATCTCATTATGGTAATGCAAAAAAACGTAATAATTATTACATAACAATAAACATAATAGTTATTAAATTATACATTATCTACTCTATATATTATCTAATTAATTTAAACATCAATACCGTATTTGTTATTAATACTGCCTTTAATTTAGTCTGATTTAAATAAAGTAATTTAATGACCAGAATCTTGTTGATGTAATACAGTAAAATATTACTCCATTACACTAATGACCATCTAATGAGCATAAAATAATGCAAATGACAAGAAATAGCTAAATCAATCAAATAATGTCACAAAGGAAAACATCTAAAAATAAATAAAAATGCAAAATGTCATATTAGTACAAACAAATAAATAAACAACATTTTGCTTAAAATATGAGGTCTATTTTAGGGCCTTGTTTATTTGCATTATAATATTATTTTCATTGCAATAAAAAAAAGATATATCATCTACATTTTTAAGTATTTTTAGACCCAGGTAGGTTTTTTCTGCACTTTCATTTAGTGTGATATAAGTAATTTAATGACTATAATACATAATATTGGTGTAATAAGGTCAAGTATTACTCTTATTATGACCATCTAATTAGCACTGAAAATATTGGAAATGTCAAATAAATTGAGATAGATAGACAGACAGACAGACACAGATCAGACAGACAGACACAGACAGACAGACAGACAGACAGACAGACAGACAGACAGACAGACAGACAGATAGATAGATAGATAGATAGATAGATAGCATAGATAGATTTACATTCTTTATTATAATGAAAATAATGTCACAATGTAAAACATCTTAAAAGTACTAAACAGACACTGCATCTTCTTTATAAATTAAATTGTGTCGTTTGATCATGGAGCAAAATGTGGTCTGCATTATTTATTTATTTTCTTTATTTTATTATATTGTTAGATTTTTGTCTTTTTTATGTGTATGTATGTACAGTATATGGGTATATGAGCATTTATGCTATTTGTGTTTGTCGAGTTTGTGTTATTATAGTTATTTTTGTTATGCAGAGTTAAAAGCAATAAAGATATAAAAAAAAGAAAAAAAAAGAAATGTGGCCTGCATATGAAGAGTTTTAGTCTTGACGTTAATTAGTCCCACGAGGACGAGCCGTGTGTTATCCTACACATGTATGAATCAGTCTCATCAGGCTCACGTCTTTCTTTTTGATTTGGTTTTCAGAGCAAGTTTGGTTTTGTGGTCAAGCCGCGGGCTGAAGAAGGTGTGCGACACGTTTCACATCACGTTACATCAGGTTTCATCAGCCAGAGATTCACAAGAGACTTCACTGCCACATACAGTCCAGCTCCAGTAATGAGACGTCTTGCTCTGTGATTACAACAGTAAAACATGTACAAAAATATGCATGCTACTTCATGTTCTGTGTAAGATATAGCATTCAGGACAGTAAAAATGACAGAAATACGCTGAAGACAGACAGCACTAATCAAACAAAACTATGCAGCACATTTGTATATTATGTGCATCAGGAGCTCAGTGCGCTTGATTATGATTCACGGCAGGAATGGGCTTCAGAGCCACAGCCAAACAAAGCAAAGAAACACGGCAGGAGTGTGTGATAGCAGATCAGAAACGACACGATCCAGCTCCAAACACGCATCAGCCGGACAGGCCCTCGGGTTGTGTGGATCAATGATACCTGGCACGTCCCAGACTCCTAAGGATCTGGCACTGAACATAGCTGGATCTGGACCCTCATCTGCCAGCATGCTTGGCATCATCCCTATGCATTTGCACGTCTTAAAGGGACAGTGCACCCAAATGCATTTGAGAAAACTATCGTCAGAGACACACAGAAACTCAAAGCTCTTCACTACAAGCCGTCAAAATAAAAGTCTGGTTTAACTTGAAGAAATTATGAAATAAATATATTACCATTACACACATTGCCCCCAGTTTTACTTTTCAAAGTAGTAGGAATAATAGCCCCTAAAATCTATTTATTACGGATACACTTTTTATTTTAATTTATATTTTTTTCAATTCATGTATTTTTTAAATTCAATAGTAGCAGCAACCCTCTGTTTGCAGCACTCTGCTTGCTAAAAATATTTCTTATATTTTTCATTGCATTCGATTTTAAAAGATTAATTACATCTATTATATTTTATGCCGTCATTTAATTACCACCATTTTGAAAATATGTGGTTAATTATATAAATCCTAAATGCCACAAAAAAAAAATATATACTTTGGACCTATTACAATTTTTCAATTATGTCTTTAATAATAAAAAAATTTTTTTATAAGTAAACCATGTAATAGGTGTGAGAGTGTGTTGTGTGTGTGTGTGTATTATATATTATTTATATATAATAGATATATATATATATATAATATATATGTATAGATATTATATATATATATATACACTATAGTTGTAATTTTAATTATTTTAATTATTGTTGTTTAATTATATAAAGTTTCATGATTTCAATTTCATTAGCCATTCTATATCAATACATAAAATCTAGTTTACACATCCATAAAACAGAAACCAGAAAAATAAAAACAGAATTTGGGAAAAATAAAAATAAAAATGTAATTATGAAATGTAATTTTTGTTACATTTTAAATAAATTGTTCAATTGTATAGGTTTGTGATTTCAATTAATCAGACATGCTTTCTGATTACAAAAGTTAGGAGAATTTTTTTTCAGAAGAATTAAAACAGAACAAAAAAATTTAACAGAATTTTTAAGGAGTAAAATATATTTCATAGAGCCCTAAGATGAATGACTTCACGAGGAACAGACCAAAATTGAAGTTGTAAATCACTGAAAATCTTCTGGAAGTAAACAAACAAATAAAAATGACTTTTTGGGGGGTGAAGTGTTTGATTCTGTGCTGCTAGAATGTTCATGGACCCTCTAGATACATTTTTAGCAAACAAAACTGCCTGTCAATAGTGTAGAAAGCAGAAAATCCTCTCTTTAGACACTTCATATATACTCTCTGAAAATAATGAGACATGAAACATCAGCCGGAAGTGTTTACAGCACACCAGAAACTCACGAGGAAACGAAAGAGTTTCCATTACAACACATCTGCTGCCTCGCAGGAAAAAGCCTCCAGAATCGGGCTGATTAACAGGAATCCTTTAAAAACTACAGATGATAGTGATCTGAGAGGGATAAAGTTCAATTAATAATGCAAATGATGTGCGATTAATATGCTACATGATAGAAAAGCCATCAATATTTGAGTGGTCTTCATGCGGCGCAGTTACTGCAGCATGTCAGATTAATCTGCACACGATCGCAAGCAAATCTCTTCACAGGTCAGTGGAGAAAAGAGCATTCATATTTATGCCAGAGAAGGAAAACAAATCTTTTGAAATGGCCTCCTTCACCCTGCGGCCTGATGCAGTACAATGCATTCTGGGTAATTAAACAGCCGAGCACCAGTCGTGCACGGAGAGAAAAAGAGCCGGAGGCCAAAGTCTGATGCCGTTCTACATGAGTGACACAAATAATGTGTGCTACATTCATAATAATATTAATATATCACACTGCAATTCACATATCACATGTAATTCTATTACGGTGCATTAGCACGAATAAAGGGACACTTACTCTTAAAGGGACCACAGCATATATACTTCATATTTTTCCCTGACACACAAAAAGCTTTCATTTCTTTTTCCAATCAAATAATGCAGCAGTGATGTTGATGCATCATTCATGTAATTCATTTGCAATCATTTGAGAGCTTCAGTGATGATTATCAAAATAACTTCCATTTCAAGCTGTTATGTGACTTCAAAATGCATACGTGTATTGTATGTATCATATGGATGACTTTGCGCAGATTTTATATTAGTTGACCCAAAAATGAAAATTGTGCTGAGAATATACTCACGCTCAGGCCATCCAAGATGTAGATGAGTTTGTTTCTTCATCAGATTTGGAGAAATGTAGCATTGCATCACTTGCTCAGCAATGGATCCTCTGCAGTGAATGGGTGCCGTCAGAATGAGAGTCCAAACAGCTGATAAAAACATCACAAGCAATCCACACCACTCCAGTCCATCAGTTAACATCTTGTTGAAGCCAAAAGCTGTGTGTTTGTTAAAAACAAATCCATCAATAAAACGTTTAACTCCATAATAAATCCGTAATAACCATAATCCATATTAATGCATCCTCCAGTGAAAAAAGTCCATCCATTGCTGTCCTTCATTTTTCGTTTTTTTCTCAAAATTCCTCCACATATTGGTTTAGAACTGTTTCTCGGCTTGTCGTAAACGCTGGTTGATCTGTGCAGATTCATCTGAAGATTT
This sequence comes from Sinocyclocheilus anophthalmus, assembly GCA_018155175.1. NCBI lineage: Eukaryota > Metazoa > Chordata > Actinopteri > Cypriniformes > Cyprinidae > Sinocyclocheilus > Sinocyclocheilus anophthalmus. The sequence continues at coordinate 33,302 of JADLZN010010702.1, read as the reverse complement.
CTTCCGGATTCAGAACAAAATTACTTTCTCACTGGAGTAAGCGTTATTATAAACTATGGACTTTAGTATTTTTGCCAGGAAGCAAAGGTTTGAAGTTTAAAATGGCTTAATGTTGGATTTGTTTCTTACAAAAATGCAGCTTTTCTCTTCAGAAGACATTAACTGATGGGCAGGAGTGGTGTGCCATTACTGTGGCATTATTGATGATGTTTTTATCAGCATGTTTGGACTCTAGTTCTGACAGCCGTACCCATTCAATGCCAGAGGCATCAATTGCCTGAAGACAAGTCTGATTAAGAACAAACTCATCGAAATCTTGGATGGCCTGAGGTTGTGACTGAGTAAAAATGCTATGTTCTGGACGATTTTTCATGTTTGGGTACAATAATCATTTAAATAACAATTTAAAAAAATGCTGTAATCACAGACGGAAAGAAAGGAACATGAAGATGCAGCATTAGAGGATAATATAGAAGTGCAGGTGTGAAGATCTCCTCAGGCGCTGCAGATGTGAGGACAGCTTCTTTTTGAATCAGCACCTAAAGAATCAATGCTAGATCAAGGAACAATAATGCTGTTTTTATGCTTAATATATATATATAAATTATATATATAATATAGTTATATCATCATATATATATTATTGTATATCAATTAGTATATATATATTATATATATATATATACTAGTATTAGTATAATATATATACATGTGTGTGTTGTGTGTGTGTGTGTATAAAATGGCAATATACATGCTATGCATTTTTACGCTTATTTGGCTATCACTTAGCTTGGCCATTTCCTATTAATTACTAGGATGCTATTAATATTAAAGATCCTCATTAGTAGGCATTTTAACTAACACTGTGCCGGAAGGCAGACGTCTGAGGTCACATCTGGCTTGTTTATGTGATTAATTGCGCTCTGACGGAACAACAAAGTGAAATCGCTCATTATAAATGATAAGTAATAAATTAAACTGTAATACACCTATGACCGGCGGGCAAATGAAAGGTTTAAAGAGGGTGAAGGCATGACTGTAGCCCACAAAATGATGGATGAGAGCTTGAGATTCATTCGCTGATGGGGTTAAAGAAATCTGTTGTGACCGAAGGACAGCTGAGGGCCTTAACAGCAGAGATGTGTTTATGGGAACACACACAGACGGGTCTCGAAATGTGCTGATGATGCAGCGAGAAGAGCCGCAACAAAGATCAAGATTAAAAGAGATCTTTAGCATGTCATGAATTATTCATGAGGCCGGGCAGCGTGCCAGGTTTACCGCTGCTTTGTCTCAGAGAGACAGCTGGGTTCAGATACAGGGAACAACAGCCGATGAACAAACACAAAACACGCAACACACAACTACTGCCAAAGAACTGACATCATGCATTCATTTATTATTTACATGAATGCATTTGTCATAGTCAACCAATCCACACTGTTACTAAATGTTACATGTATATGCATGCACATACATGATTAGCCTTCATAAAAAAAAATCTTCTACCTCAGGTCAAACTAAATATTATAGGACATGATCATGATTTGTGACTTTTGTTATTTTCTAGCAATAAAAATGGAACTTAAATAGACACAATTTATAATAATAATAATAATATTATATAAAAAACATCTATCAACTGTTTGATTAATCACAATTAATTGCATCCAAAATAAACGTTTTTGTTTATATGATATGTGTGTGTACTGTGTATATTTATTATGTATACATAAATACACATACATGCATGTATATATTTTGAAAATATTTATATGTATATACATTTATATTATTATATATAAATATATTTAATATATAAACAGAACATTTTCCTTAAATATATACATGTATGTGTGTATATTCATATATACATAAATATACACAATACACACATATATTATGTAAACAAAAACATTTGTTTTGGATGCGATTAATCATAAAATTAGAATAATTTTTTCTTACACTAACTTTGATCACAGGGTGGATTGATTGACTATGACAAATGCAATCAAGTAAATAATAAATAATTATTAGTGTATAATATAACTATAGAAAATAATATATATTTACATTGTGGTGTTTAAGATTCCAGAATGCCCACGTGATGGACAAGATATTGTTCAGCCAAACATGGTCAAATTCGCTAGCAATAAGTCTAATTATTTCCGATGTGTGTGCTAATGCTATTGGGCCTTGAAAACTCAATTTAAATGAATACATTAATATACAATTAAATAAAAAATGAAGCCCCTTATACCAATCAGAAGTGCAGGACAAGCTACCAGAAGTGAAAAGGCTGTCAATAAGGCAGTCTGCAACTCCTGCCAATTATCGTCAATCGAGTTACATAATGCCTAGACAAATATTGTCCATATCATTGAGCCTCATCCATTCCAATCTGCCCCACAACGCTGACACACAATAAATCATGCGACGAGAGCCTGGAGAAGCAGCATATTGCTAACGTCTGATGATATCAGAAACAGATATGCTCTATGCCATTCACTCTGAAAGCCACAGATGAGCAAATGCTGTAAAATACCGCTTGATCACGTAAAAACAATATTATATATTACCTACCTGCCAAAGCATCCCTGCAAAACCTCTGAGTCGGCCAAAACTGCTTTAAACGCAAAAGGCATGCTCACGCCAAATGTGTGATTTAATTTAGGTAACCAGAAGTTAATTGAACAAAGAAAATCTATTGATGAAATTCTTTTTGACAGCATCTCATTTTACCAGTATCAAACCAAGTGCCTAAAACATTGAACAGTACTGTAGCTTTGCCAGAGTATGGTTATCTCAATAGCATCTTCGAGACGTTATCTCCCCAGTTTTCTGCAGATTGAGAGCTCTGTCTCAGTTTGTCTGTGTCTTATGTCATTACACACATGACTGATGATGAATCAGCATCAGATCTTGTGTGGAGCACGGGCTGTCTTTCTAGTCAGACAAAAATCTCCTGGAATATTACAAAGTATATGGACAAAATGACGTTTGAGAAAATGATATTTCCTACTACTGAACACTACAGCAAATGTAGACATAAGACTGACTTCAAAACCATTTTTCAGACTGCCTGAAAATTACTAGGGTTACTACAATAATTGGCCAACACTGTACACAAACACACACACACACACACACACACACACACACACACATTTTTATATCCCCTAACCCGAAACCTACCCCTTACAGGAAACCTGTTTGCATAGTTACACTTTCAGATAAACATAATGTATAGGTACACTAAACAAAAAGTACACACACACTACATATTTTTCACATTGTTGTTTCAAAATTGAATAAGATTTTTACATGTAAATAATTGCCAGCCATTTTTTTTAATTTCTTTACTTTATGGGAAATGTTGCATTATCAAACATACATTTGCTTGGCTATTTATCTATTATTTATTATATTATTATTATTTCTTCATCATTATTATTAGGTCTATTTAATTTCCATGCTTGTTATAATCACTCTTGAGGATTTTAAAATATTTGTGTGTGTGTGTAGTAAGTGGTTTAGATAGATTAGAAGGATAGACATTACAGCACTCGCAGGAAAAGAAGTGTCACACTGGTTTCTGAAGTGGATGAGGCCTTTATAAACATTTCAGCCATGCAGCTCAAACACACAGCGCTGTATCTCAGCTGGATATTGAGTCCCTGCCTCAGTCTGACCTCAATATCACACACACACACACACACACACACCACAGAGTCGTGCCGCTGTCATCTCTGCCGCTCACATCACTAATATGAGCAGAACCACAATCATACAGAAATGTCTTACTGATCTGAAGAGTGACATGATATTAATACAGTCTGAAAGCAAATCACATAATGTTCATCACCTGCCCTGACTCGGACTCATCTCTTCTCCAATCACAATGCTTTTGTGCAATTCATTGCTCTAGATTTAGCAAAATCTTTAACGCTGAAGTCTGTAATCATTCTAATATGCTGATTTAGTTGAAAACAGTTGTGCTGCTTCATATTTTTGTGGAAACCGTTATACTTTTTTTTCTGTGATGAATCAAAAGTTCAAAGAAATAGCATTTATTTGAAACAGAAATCTTTAATCACTTTACTGTCACAAAGTATTAATTTATTACATTACTCAAAACGTTTGAATGGTAGTGCATCACAGTTCCACAAAAATATGAAGCGGCACAACTGTTTTCAACACTGATAATATTTAGAAAGTGCTGCGCCGCACTCAGGACTATATAATGTATTTTGAGAATCTGTGACAGTGAACACTGGAGTAATGATGCTGAAATTCAGCTGCGCATCACAGCGAAGTAAATTACATTTTACAATATATTCACATAGAAAACCGTTTTTCAAATTGTTATAATATTCACCCTCGAGTTGTTCTAAACATGCATGAGTTTCTTTCTTCTGCTGAACACACAAGATATTTTGAGAAATGAGTTCAACCAAACAGTTTATGGTCCTCATTGACTTCCACGGTATTATTTTTTTCAAACTAATGTCAGTGGTTACCATCAACTGTTCAGTTTTTTTTTTTTTTTTTTTTTTTTTCACCAACATTCTTCAAAATATCTTCTTTTATGTTTCACAGACAAAAGAAACTCATACAGGTTTAGAACAACATGAGGGGGTGAGTAAATTAAGCCAGGATTTTCATTTTTGTGTGAACTATCCCTTTAAGACACTCCAGCATATTCAATGCACCATCACTGTCGTTCACATCAAAATATGCCATCGACTCTGACTGAGCTCTATTATGATGCTGTATTGAGTGTATCTGAATAGCAGATGAATGCAATCCTGAAAGCAGACATATTTCTTTGACAAGCATTTATATGAACCGCCAGCTTGTCAATGACATTCCAGCACACACGCCAAGATCTGTTTAATATCGATCCCCCCACGTTAAGCACTGGGCGCTTAGGAAGTCAGTTAGAGGAGGAACAGAACAAAACCAAAATAGAAAAGCTTGTTATTCACATCTGGGAACTTCTTTTCCAATTCTCTGTATCTGTTTTAATTCACACTGTGTGAAAATCACTGAGCAAAAATGACACAGACCCTTTAAACTGTGTGTTCAGCCCACATTAATGTGTTAAACCACAGCGCTCTTCATATGTAATGTTGGTCACGTCTTAAATCTGAGTCTGAATTATGAATCCGGGGTCTCTGGTGAGCTTTAATATAACATGAAGCGGGAGTCTGTCAAAGGATGTCAATCAACCACGGATGAACCAATCACAGCACACACGCATCCATATTCATGCACGGGATGCTTCAGAAACTCACACATTCGTCTCTTTTGAAGCGGCCGCTGTGATGCTGGAGCGGGTGAGAGGCGCTGAGGCTCTGACTCCACGATTACTGCACAAACAGCAGGAAAACCAAACCAGTGCGATTGTGAAGTTCAGAGGTTTAGGAGCATGAACACACTACAGTATCTCTCCCTCACACACACACACACACCCAAGCTTTCACACCTTCGTTCGTTCTTTATTCATTTGTTAATTCTTTCTATCGTTTGTTTGTTTGTTTGATCATTAGTTTGCTCTTTTGCACTTGTTTTATCCATCCATCCATCCATCCATCCAAAAAATCTAAGTTTGTCTTCACAAAATTTTCTTGTGAAATATTAGTAATGTGATTTTCTTTACATTTCCATTCATTTTAATTTTAATTCCATACATCTGCATGTCAGCACCATGTTTGCTACCTCAATTAAAATGAAAATCACATTCAGGGAATGAATTGAAATTTTTAAGGCATGACATAAATGTCGATCTCAAATGTCAAAACCAACCACCTAGCAACACCCTGACAACCTCTCAGAACAATTAGCAACTGCATAGCAACCACTGTCTGCTCTCAGCATGCTTGCATTGCAGTGCGGTGCTGAGTTTAGCACAAGCAAATAAGGCTCATAATTTCTTCATAAAATACAAAAAGAAATGATAAATTCATGCTAGCGTTCAAACCTCCCAGCATCCTTTCCAGTTTGTTCTTCCTCTGGCATAAACATGAGCAAAATGAGGGTGACTCAGAGAGAAATTTTAATGTTATGTGACATGTTAAGACCTCACTCTATATCTGCATTTACAGTATATCTAAAAAAAATAAATAAATAGTGAAAGAGAGATGTGCAAGCAATACTCCTCTGTAATAATCGCAGACAGAAAAACAGGAATTAATCTGCAATCCTGTGCACCGCGTGGGAGTTCGATCGATCTGGTATTGACACCATCTAAACAAAAGTTAAAGAGCATGTTCTTTGAGCACCCTAACACCCTCAGTCATGTCCTCTGACAAGAGTCATTCAAACACAGTCAAACGCTAATGTGTGTGTTTATGTGGTGATTCTGTTGAACGCAAGCATGTGGTGTTAATCTGCTGTTGTTCTTATGTGAAACTACTGAATCATTTTGCCTGAGGATGAAGTACAGAGGACATCCACACTCACAATGACATCCCATAATACCAGTCACACTGTTTCTGTCCCACACACGGCTGGATACAGAGATAAGTGGTGTTAGCTAAGACATAACCCATCCCGCACCATTGGATCTACAGACATGAATAATCCCTCAAATCATGTGAGCTGCTGAGGAGAATGTGCTGTTACTTTACTGAGTGATCAAACGCAGCATTTTCACCTGCTGGACCAGAAAACAGGTGAAGAAATCACACAGATGCACACTGAAGGAGGAACATGAGCCATAACTAGAGACCAGAAGATCACAGGGACGCCAGGACTCCTTCATGCAAGTAATATGACTCAGAACACCCTGAGTTTATGCACAAAATGTGCATAAACACTCCTAAGACCCTAGGAATCACATAGTAACAAAAAAACACCCAGAACTCCCTAGCAACTGTATAGAAATGAACATCTTAGCAACCGCATAAATAATGTGCTTAAACAGACATACGACACTAAAAACTGCACGGCAACACACACTAAAACACACCCTAGCAACTGAATAGAAATTAACATCTTAACAACCACATAAAGATGTGTTTAAACAGTCATAACACCCTAGAAACCGCATAGCAACACATTAAAACACACCCAGAACACCCTAGCAACTCCATAGAAATGAAAAATTGTAGCAACAGCATAAACAATGTGCTTAACCAGACATAACACCCCACAAACTGCATAGAAACACACTAAAAACACCCAGAACATCCTAGCAACTGAATAGAAATTAACAATATTTACTAGCAACCGCCCATGAACAAATGCCTGTCTACCTAGCCCTTAACTCTAGCCCTTTTAAACAGTCATAAACAACCTATGAAAGATGCCCATAGCAACACACTACAGAAACACCCAGAATACCCAAGCAACTGAACAGAAATTAACATCTTAGCAACCACATAAAAATGTTGAAACCATCATAACAACCAAGAAACTGCATAGCAACACATTAATACACCCGCAACACCCTAGCAACTGTATAGAAATTTACATCTTAGCAACCACATAAAACATGTGTTTAAACAGTAATAACACACTAGAAACTGCATAGCAACACATTAAAACACCCGGCCCTAGCAACTGTATAGAAATGAACATCTAGCAACACATAGACAATAGTGTTTAAACAGTCATGACACTCAGAAAAGGCATAGCAACACACTAAAACACCCGGAACACCCTAGCAACTGTATAGAAATTGCCATCTTAGCAACCACATAAAAAAATGGCTATAAACAGTCACAACACACTAGAAATGCCCAGAGCCAAAACATTAAGACACACGCCCAAAACCCTAGCAACGGGTATAGAAATTGACATCTCAGAACCCCCCCCCAAAAAATGTGTTTAAACATTAATAACACACTAGTAACTGCATAGCAACACACACTAAAACACCCGGAACACCCTAGCAACTGTATAGAAATAAACATCTTAGCAACCACATAAAAATGTGTTTAAACAGTCATAACACCCTAGAATTTGCATAGCAACACATTAAAACACACCCAGAACACCCTAGCAACTGAACAGAAAACAAGCTAAAAATCCAAACACCAAAACATTGACAAACACTAATTGTGGCATGAACAACACTCACATTCTCTTCAGAAACATAAAAATCTAGTTCATTTCTAAAAAAAAATAGTAAAAATGATTAATTAGTAAAAAAAAATTTAAAAAATCAGTGCATGAATATGTGATCTACTGTAGCTCATTGTTGTTTTAGCTTTTGTTTCGCAGCATGCCTCTGATGTTAATGTGTCTCTGCTGTAAGTGTGTTCAGGTATGATGGAGATCAGAGAGAAGCATTGAGTTATTAAACTGTTTAATGCTGCATGCAAGTAAACATCTCTGAACAGATTCTTCTGAACATCCGCAAAATGCATGCATAAAATAAATAAAAGATGAGAAAATAACCTCCCTGATTTATGCCGATTTAAAAGGCATACATTTTTAAAGAAGCTTAAGCTAGCTGCTGTGGATTTTCCATCAGGGATGCTAACATGCTAACTAACAAATGCCACGATCACAGTTTCATCAAAAATGGCAGTATCATATATATGTGAATGAGGTAAATATGTGACAGAGGCTCCTCCTCCAGAACGGCCTGAAGCGAGAGTGACGTTATTGAGAGAAGTGACTCATCAGACGAAGTGTTTTCAGTTCAGGTCATCACACTGAACCTACAGAAGACTTTCATTAATCAGCCACCTGTCACTCACCTCCAGCCACACAGCATTTCATTTATGCTTTCACTTCTGTTAGAGCTCAGTGTTGACGTTCTTTAGGTTTTAAGGTGCTCAAGTCTTGGCTATTTATTGATAAATTCATAAGGAAGAATTTTGACCCAAGCGAGTCCTTCCATAACATTAAATTAAACTCTTTTGGAGCCATTATCCAGGGGCGTAGCCATCATTTCAGAAGTGAGGGGAAATGTCAAATTTCTTTTTTATTTGACAAGTTTTATTTTTCTCTCATTTCTTCCTTTTAATTGGCTAAGAAATCACTGTTAAAATGTGTAGATCACATTTTCATTTTTAATAATAAACCTCCAGGACGAGCATATAGGCCTATGCATTTATTTATTTATGAAGAGAACAGATGAACAGAGACTGTGCCAGACGAATGGTAGATAAAGACAAACTAAAAAACAATGCTTGAGTAAAAGTACAGATACCTTACAGTTACTCCATTACAAGTTAAGTCATTAATTCCAAAACAACTTGAGTAAAAGTATTAGAGTATCTGATTTTAACAGTACTAAGTATTTTACTTATACTAAATATAGGCTCAAAGATGCACTAGTCAAAGAGTCATGCCAGTCAAAAACTGTAACGTTGTGGAGAAGCAGAAGCTGATCCCCTCGCACACCGCCGCAGATGGCAAGGAATCATAGTGCCTGCGTATTTCATGCGCAAAACTTAGAACAAACATAGCAAAAACCACGGCGCTCAATACCCTTATATTTTAGAAATTTGCTGTTTATCTACTCTTCTTTTTGCACCGTGTTTTACCTCATTGAGTATAAACTACTTTACTGTAGGTGCAACAACTCACAAGGAACTAAAGAAAACTAGGGCTATATATACACACTGGGGGCTAACAAGCTTAACAAGATAACAAGATACACCTGGGGAGTCTAATCAAGGGGAACCAATGAACAAAACGGACTACAAACTGACTACAAACACCCAAGACACAGGCAAGTGACATAAGAAATGTCAGGGCAAGGCATTAGACGAGCATGAAACAAAAAACAAGAAGAAGTTGATTTGTGAGGAGATGCAATCATGTTATTAAAAACCAAAATAAAACTGACTCCTTCAATACAAACAACAAACAAACAAAAACAATATACTTTAAAAAGGTATACTTCAGTATCAATGGATAAATAAAATTAATGTTAAGTAATTAAAAGCAGAATTCTTCTTGACAATGGTGTGCTGGTTTGGCCTCATTTGTGCTGGCTGCAGTCTGTCCTCATCTCTACATTAAAGCCATGTAGATCAAAAATTAATTAGGAACGCGCCATTAATAAGTAGCCCTGTGACAATGTTTGCGCGTGAGTCCCAAGGGCAAAACGCACAAGCATGCAGGAGTACTTTCAGTCGACCCTGGAATAAGGCAGTACACGGTCTTGTGTAGCCACAGAAAATAAACGCCTGCAGAAAAAGCTGTAAGGTCCATAGCAAAATGTAATATGTGCTAACTGCCCAACACTCATTTCAATGTAGTGCCGAGTAAAGAGTACAGATCTCATTCAAAAATGCTAAGCTGAAGTTAAAGAGGGTAAAAAGTTAGCTTAATATCTTTGGATACACTTTTTTTCCGAGTACAACTACAAAGCTATCAATAATATACTCAAGCTACAGTAATATTAATCAGCATTATTCCCAATACTCTTACACCCTCTGGACTGTGCGTCACTTTTCATGTTCAACACACCGCTCGTGAACAGCGGTGAGCAAGCGACAATAACAACAACAAAAATATGCCTTGGCTGGGTAAAAAAAAATATAGATTTCTCGATTTTAATAAATTCTCATTTTTATGAACCAATATCGAAACTTAAATCCCAATCGATTCTGTTTTCAATTGATGAGCCATGAAAGTACACAGAGCGATTGCCTCGCCTATACGCAAAATACACGTAAACACCAGGGGGCCCCCTTGCTCTCAAGGATGATTTTAATTTCGTTCGTTTTTTTTAATTTGGACAGCGGTTATGAAAACATGAATGTTAATTTATTTTAATACGGTCGCCCTTTCTACGTAAAAATCTGTCAAATCATGTAACGTGAATGTCGTACAGTCTTGATCGAGACTAAAAAAATCAGTACCGAGCCGGGAAGAGACACTGTTTCTCGAGCGCTTTCCGCGCCTTGATCAGCGATTCGAGAACGGAGTTTCGTGAAAAAAGTGGACAGACGCGACATGCGTTTCATTCATTCGTTCATAACCACTCATGCCCCACTCCACTGCACCCCACTGACACAGTTTTGCGTAGGGCCCCCAGAAGTCTAGGATCGGCACTGACCGTACATATAATGCGCCTCCCATCCAATAAATCGCAACAGGCTTTGTGCGTTGTTATGCTTGATATGAAACAAAGTCTCAGATTTCAAATTCTGTCCGTTTTATTAGGAAATTCAAGCAATAAATATCGTTTTGGCACTCTTTAATGTGGCAGCGCGAAGTGTTTTTGCTTTACTAGTGCTCGTGAGCGTTTTATTTTTGTTCTGGAGCTGATGATCCCGCGCTCTGCTGCCACACTGGAGCGCACTCGCCACCAACTGGACAGGGGTGGGTATTACAGTTATAAATTACAATAGATCACCCTCAGTGTAATGTCAAAGTGACGGAGAGCCTTCAGATATTTCCGTCACTGCTAAAACAATTCTGTGAATGACGGAAAAAAATGTGGGTTATATATACGGTATATTATAAAACTGAAACAGAACAACATTTTCAAGCACTGCAGAGAAATAATTTGTAAGGTAGTCAACCTAACCATAGCTTACTCAAGTTGTCTCACAGCACAAGTTGTCTTGCACAAATCCTTTGAAGTTGTAGTTCGGGATGGATCGTCCGTCTAAAAGTTACTGGCAAAGTTAAAGATGCCGCTCCCATCAAAGTGATGAAACTGCAGCGGTGGTTTTGCCTCACTGGAGGTCACTCATCGGCATTATGACATCATAAATCTGAACCGGAGCGAGCAGCTGAGCGTACAGCCTGCTGATGAACTATTGGCAAGCGGCCCATCAATCTGCACACAGATCTCCATGTTTGACTCTTCATATACAAGACTGGCCCCCAGGGGCCCCTCATTCAATCTCACCAATGCTTTAGAATCACCTAGAAAAAAATGAGCATGTCACAAAGCTCTTTGGAGGTTAAATCAAATGGGCTTTTGTTGGCTACATTGCCTACATGCACGTGGTTGCGGTTAGGGGACGTTCCATAGATGAATTCGTTTATAGTCCACCAGCAGTCATTTATCTTTTCGACAACAAAGTCTGAGATCGGAGCCTCGGAATCACATGGACTCGTGCATGTATGCATAAACCAGCAGCGATTCGCCGTTTCTAGTCCAGATTTGAGCGGAAAGTCACGTCTGACAGAGTGCTAGACAAAGACCTCGTTTCATTATTGATTGAACAAGACTGCCAGAGCACAGACTTGATCTTCCCATTCTGAAGTACATTACGAATGCAGCAGATCAGCACAATCAAGGCCACTGCGCTGTGAAAGTGAACAATAACAAACGGCAAAGGCACAATGCTGGTGTTCAAAGGCGAGCGCAGTGTCCACCGCAGCGTGCTGGAAAACAGCACTTCTCAACTGGTGTGTCGCAAAGTCAAAATGAGCCGTGGGTCTGTTCTGATGGGTGACAGGGAGCCAGGGGGAAAAAAAGATGCAATATGCAAATAATAAACTACATCTAAGCATAAAATTATGCATATTAAGGACAGCACAATAAATAAAAATATTAACTTTTTTTAAGCGAGGAGAAAATCATTCTCATATCTTTTGTTGTTGGTTATAGTAATTAAATTTAAATAGCTAATATTAATAAATAAATGGCATAAGAAAACAGGACCTATATTACGTATGCTTTATAATCATAATAAATATGAAATTAATATAAATATGTAATATAAATGAATATCTATATGTATAAAATACTATTAGTCAAAAAGTAGAGTATATAAATACTACACTACATACCACAAAATTTTTCATAAAACTTTATACATTTACTACAAATATAATATAGCTAAATATTTAAACAATATTTTAAACAATATGTTTAACAATAATTTATTTTAATTCGTTCAAGAAAATGCTCAAGAATTTAAGTACAAATAAGAAATTTCAATAATAATATATTCAATAGTTCATCTAATAATATTTAGAAGTATTGTATGTTTACGTATGTATGCATGTGTGGTTTGCTGCGTGTGTGTGGTGTGGATTGTGTGATATATATATATATATATAATTTAGTTAATTAATCATTCATTTAATTTAATTAAATCATTTAAAAACTACAAATAATCATTTAAACAATAACCACATTCAATGTTTTATAATTAAATATATATTAAAAATGCAATATAAATATATAATAAATAAACAATATTTTTAAAAATAATTTTATTTTATTTAGACAATAATTTGTTCTATTTATCTAAAAATACATTTAAGCTACAAAATATATATTTCAATAATAATACATTTATTTATGTTATATTATTTTATTTATTTTACTGTGTTCATTCGGCCAAGCTATAGCCTGTAAATCTGAGCCTTTTTCGCATAAAAACAGTTGAGAATGAAAAGCTTTAGAAAAGTCTGCTTCCTCAGTCCGGTCCCCCCCCCCCTCCCCCCGGATCTTTACATGCTCAGCATCGTGTGAGATGGGACGGACATTCTGGAGCGCTCCACAAATACAGCGAAATCCTCCCAGCGCTTTGTGTCATTCTGAAAGCAGACGACAGACAGCTCAAATCAGAACCTCCATATTCCTTCACATTCATTTTTAAGCAGCTCAAGAGGATGAAATTAATCTTCACAGATAATTAGCCCGAATATAATACCACAATCAAGAGACTAATGACTGACTAAATGTTCAGTGTTTGCATTGTTTGGCGTTTCACCCACACAAAGCAAAGCTCAAATGTGTTTTTTGGTGAACAAATGCAAGTAATAGTTGCTCTCCTCAAAGAGTCACATGATCCAGAGCACAAATAATTAGGGTTAGGAATTTATTCAGATCCTAAATATGAGCAAAAGTGATGCTATAGATTCAGTGTAAGATAAACCTTCCTAAACTAAACAAGATTTAACAATCTCCCGGACTAAATGTTTGTCTAATAGCGATTCTCCATTGACAATCATTTCAAGGTCTGAGAAACACTCAAACTGAGTTCAGGCAAAGCTTCCCGGGAGTCTCCCGAAATTAATTCTGATCCTGTCCTGATTAAATATACTTAAAGCATTTTCCTCAGGGATATAATTTGGGTTTTATTGTGCCGAGGTCTGAACCAAATGAATTCAGCAGCAGATTCAATAAACAAAGTGATACGATCCGCTCGCTCAAATCGAATGAAAGCGAACGGAGAGTCTCTCTGTCCCTGAACACGGCGATTTTAATTCTGGGTTTGATCAATTACTCCTGTCACCAAAAAGAAACAATGCAATAAAAACGGGACCTTGATTTCATAAGCCAGTTGGTTTGGCTCAGAGCTGAATATTTTGTGCACAACGGTATTGAAAATGAAAGCCATGCTAGTTTATAGTGCTGTAATATAAAACCGGCATTAATTATCATAATTAAAATAGATCATAATTGAGTAGATTACAGTATCAGAGGCTGTTCTGCATGTGCACATTATATTTCAGGTCACATGAACCAGTTTAAAATGCTTTGGCTCATTACTGTGGCACTAAACATACACAAAATCAAAATCCAGCCAAATAAAAAAATATATAGGCCTTATACATGCAAACCACCATCTCACCCAGATTTCATGCATCATTAGCCACAGTATTGTGCCTCATTGCTGTCATATGAAGTCATTATGTGCATGTTTAATTCTGCAAAGGCTTTCGGTTATGTCAGATATATTGCCGTTTTTTGTGGATTTTGAATGCAATTTTGTGTTAAAACTCTTGGTGGACCAATTAAATAATGAAAAACGTGTTAAACTTTATGGCTAAGATGACTTGATTTGTCACGCTGGAAATGGAGGGTCAAGTCAAATGCATTGCATTGTGAATTAATTAGTTCAAGCATTGTTGCATATTAAACATTTTTGGAAATATAGCATGTACAGTATGCAGAAAAATGGCATATTCTGAGCATAGTCTATGAAACAGTTATACAGTATGCTAAACAACAACAGACAAATGTTATATGTCTACAAAGATACCCACCAAAAAAATGAAAATTTCCTAAAAATGTCCTCACCCTCAGGCCATCCAAGATGCAGATGAGTTTGTTTCTTCATCAGATTTGAAGAAATGTAGCATTCCATCACTCGCTCACCAATGGACTGCATGTGAATGGGTGCCATCAGAATGAGAGTCTAAACCGCTGATAAAAACATCACAATAATCCACCGTAATTAATCCACACCACTCCGTCTATCAGAAACAAATCCATCATTAGGTTTGTTTTTAACTTCAAATCATTGCTTCTGGCTAAAAAACGAGTCCTCTATCTATAATATTGCTTTCTCCAGTAAAAAAAAGTTGTTTAAGCTGAATCGGGAGAGAAATCTGCACAGATTAAACACTGCTTGCGAGCAGAAACAGTCCAAAACAGTTCAGAACAAATATGTTGGTGGATTTTTATGTGAGAGACAACAGGAGATGGACTTTTTCACTGGAGGAAGTGTTATGGATTATGGACTTGTATTCTGACCAGAAGCAATGTTTTAAAGTTAAAATGCCTTAATGATATGAATTTGTTTCTTACAAACATCCTGCTTTTGGCTTCACAAGACAATAACTGATGGACTGGAGCAGTGTGGATTACTTGTGGATTATTGTGAGGTTTTTATCAGCTGTTTGGACTCTCATTCTGACGGCACCCATTCACTGCAGAGCATCCATTGCGGAGCAAGTGATGCAATGCTACATTTCTGCAAATCTGATGAAGAAACAAACTCATCTACATCTTGGATGACCTGAGAGTGAGTAAACTGTCAGTAAATTGTTCATTTTTGGGTCAACTATTTCTTTAAGGAAAGAACACTTTGTCGTTCAGTGTTCCCATGCATCTCAATGGCAGTTGCTTGGTTGGTGCAATGATGGCTTTATATTCTTTCTGTACTGCATTCACCAGCCAAGCAACTGCCATTGAAATAAATGGGAATGCTTACGGATAGCTCTCCCTTGATATATTTCAACTCACTGATCACAGTCAACATTCGTGGTTTTGCAGCAACAGACAAGAAAACAAAATCACCACAATATGACCAAAAATGAACGAGTGACAGAACTGAAGCTAAATCTTTCAGAACGTGTCGGTGCAAAAACCTTTATTAAAGTGCAAAAAGAAAGTAGGCACCAGTTCTTAAAGGCGCTTGTTTTGTGAGATCAGGTGAAGAAACACATAAACACACTCTCATCCAAAGCATGACTGTGCAAAAACAAATATCGTCAATTATTCAGCGCTGCTGGGCTCTGTTTCAGAAACACATACTGTCAGCCGCTGTGATCGACGCCCGAGAAAGCTTTGATACTTCGACTAACGTGCTTATTAATACCTCATTTATTTGATTTACAAGACAGCGTTTCTTCACCCTGTCTTTTTCATCTTCACAGAGAGCGTTTGGGGTCAAATGCGCCCCTTTGAAGATAAGCTTGGAAAAATAACAAGAAAATATGAGTGTAAATGAAAATGAAGTGATAAAAATGTC
Organism: Sinocyclocheilus anophthalmus; assembly: GCA_018155175.1. Taxonomy (NCBI): domain Eukaryota; kingdom Metazoa; phylum Chordata; class Actinopteri; order Cypriniformes; family Cyprinidae; genus Sinocyclocheilus; species Sinocyclocheilus anophthalmus. The sequence continues at coordinate 16,884 of JADLZN010010702.1, read as the reverse complement.
TTGGCATGACCAGAAAACCGTGCTTAGTTCAGTCTTGTGCAATAGTAATTCCATCCTCTGAATCCCATCCTTCATTTGACTGCATTATTTTAGTATCATATAGATACTACTGCAGTTTTTATCATTTTTAAATTAGTACTTTTTTAATATATTTTGTGCTTAACCTTTCATTTTAGGTAACATTTTAGTAGCTTTGTTTCTGTTTTTATTTTTAAATAATTATTATTTTATTTTATTTTATTTTTTATTTTATTTTGTTTTATTTTATTTCAGTTAATGTTTAGTTTAACATCATTCTAGTGAAAAGTGATTTTTATTAATCACAATTAAAATGAAAATTTTTATAATTTTTTATTACATTATTTATTTCTGTATAAGTCTATCTTTCAGCAGTTTGGCCAAATTATGCGTGAAAAAAGTGATTTGAAATGCTATATACTTTTATAATTAAATTTTTTATTAAATATTTCAGCAAAAAAAAATCTTTAAGCAGTCTGGTCAAATAATGAGTGAAAAAAGAGATGTAAATATATACATATAAAAAGTTATTTATTTATTTTATTTTTTTCATGAAGTAACTGCATTTTTAATCCAATTTTGAGCAAACGATCCTTACAGTCCCTTTTGTAGATCAATAATGAGACATAGGAATTGATAAAAATTGCTGTAAATGTTTATTCATGGTTTCATTAACACAAAAGTAACACTTTATTTTAAGGTGTCCTTACTTGTTACATGTACTTACTATTATAATAACAATAAATGATGCATAATTACATGCAAGTAACCCTAAACCAAACCCTAATCCTAACTCGGTAGCACTTTATTTTACAGTCCGGTTACTCGTGTACATACTATGTACTTATTTTAGTAATTACAATGACTAGTTAATAACTAGGTACTAACCCTGAACCTACCCCTAAACCTAAACCTACCCCATGTAGTTACCTTGTAATAACCAGCACTTTCTTATGTTAGGCACTTAAGTACACTGTAAGTACATGTAAGTTCCTTACGGTAATAAAGTGCAACCCCTAACTCTAATCATATAGTAAGTACATGTAGTTAATTAATATGAATCAGTACTTAAATGTATAATTACACTGTAACAAGGACACCTTAAAATAAAGTGTAACCAAAAATAATATACCGCAATCGAAGACATTTGATTTCTCAGTGAGCACAGGTAAAATACCGGTAATTTATCCTTTACAAGGACTGTATGAGAAAAACACAGTGTTTGATTCATATGAGATTTAAATCACAAAATACTGTGAAACCCAAATTTCCCCGACTAATTCAGTCTCATGTGAATAAGGCTCATGAGCAGATGACAAATCAAAAGCATCCAATCTCAGCGCCAGTCAAAACACACATTACCAAACACACACCGAATCACATTCACTAAAGACAAAAGACTGTCAATATTCTGTCTGTCCTGAGACACATTATTTGCGACAAGCTGTGTTTTGCTCCGAAAGGAAATCGCACCATCTGGGAATAAATGTGGGAATATATTTTCACCATTTCCACTGATATTCATTTTGCTGTCACGGATTGGGTGACTGGCCCATGGGACCTTACAGCTGTCTAATTCACACTCGCCCACACATGAAAGTTTGTCGTGTAGGTGTTCTCTACCTGGAAGACCCACTCAAGACACCAAACTAGACTATAACAAGTCAGATTGACACCTGATTTACTCACTAACCCACACACACACACGCTCACACAGATATTGCAGCAGTGGGCGGAGGTTGAAGGGTTGTCAAATGAAATCTTTATGGGGTAAATGGCCAAATATCCCTCCTGCCTTCCCCATTTAGAGATTCATCAGCTCTCCAGCGAAATCCCATTTCCAGCCTGTCAGTCTTGAAGCCATCCGTGATGATTGCAGTGGGAAGTTCAGTTTATTTAGAGTCGTGAAAGAAGCTCTGAATCTCAGCTTCAGGTTCATCCAGGAGCTAATGGCTACTTAGCACCCTGCTCTCCAGAAATTCATACATAACGCTTGACGTCTGTGGAAGAGGCTTAATAACTCGCCATATTCGTCTCTTGCAGCAGGCAAATGGCTCTCTCACACGTAGAACAGAGAAATCACAAATGAGATCTCTTTATCATCTCAGAAGTGTCTCTTATGCATCAATGAGACTTTTCTGTAGAGAAAGACTCTAGTAATCATAAAAGTTCTCAATAATGTCTCAAATTGTGCTCATATATTCCAAGATCTCAAAATCTGTAACAAACATTTCTCATTAAATTCTCATGAATTTTAAACTTAAACAAGGCATAATCAAGAGCTATTAACTCATCTGAGTCGGTTTTTCATTTCTCCCCAGGAACTGTAAGAGACACGTGAGCTCAAATTGAGACATATGCTCAGAACTATGCTCAGATGCGCTGAAGTCTGCAGTCAAAATACTTTGCATGTCTTCAATTAACACATTTTCTTTTGTTTTATTTAAGGATATTTAGGGGGGAAAAAACATGAATTGAGACATAACTGAGAACTCCATTATGACTCCTTAATATCTTAACAGTTTCTCTTAGACATCAATGAGATCAAATGGAGAGCAAAGGGAGACTTTTTGTGGAAGTGTCCAACTTCTCCAGAGAAAAACACTCTAGTCTGAAATAGATTTTCAAATGAGATCTCAATAGTTTCTTAAACTACGTTCAGACGTGCCAAAGTCTGCAGTGAAAATACTTTGCATGTCAAAAATGAACACATTTGCTTTTGTTTGGACTTTTCCTAAAATTATTTAGGAAGCAAACATGAGTCGAGACAATTGAGAACTCCATAATGACTCCTTAATATCTCAGTAATTTCTTTTAGATGTCAGTGAGATCAAATTTAGACTTTGTGGGAGGGTTCTACTTCTCAGGTGTTTCTCCAGAGAAAACACTCAAGTCTCAACTACATTTTCTGAAGAGATCTCAACAATGTCTCAAACTATGCACAGATGTGCCAAAGCCTGCAAGCAAAATACAAATTTGGAACAAATGGAGACTTTTCCAGAAGTGTCCGACTTTTATTATGTTTATCCTGAGAAAAACACCCAAGTCTTTTTCAGAAGAGATCTCAACAATGTCTCAAACTACGCTCAGATGTGCCAAAGTCTGCAGTGTAAATACTCTGCATGTCAACAATCTGTCTGTTTTTGATTTTTCCTAAGACATAGCTGAGAACTCCATCATGATTTCTTAGTTTCTCTTAGACATTATCGAGATCAAATGGAGACTTTGTGGAAGTGTCATCTTCCTCAACACTAAAGTAGAGTTTCAGAGGAGATCTCAACAATGTCTCAAACTATGCTCGGACAGGCCAAAGTCTATAATCAAAATACTTTGCATGTCAACAATTAACACATTTGTTTCTGTTTTGACCAAATAATATTCAGGAAAACGTGAGAACTCCATCATGACTCTTCAATATCTCAATAGTTTCACTTAAACATCAATGAGATTAAATGGAGACTTTGCAGAAGTGTCCTACTTCTCAAGACGCTTCTCCTGAGAAAAACAACCAAGTTTCAACAAGAGTTTCAGAGGACAGCGCAACAGTGTCTCAAACTCTGCTCAGATCTGTCAACATCTGCAGTCAGCATACTTTGCATGTTAACAATGAACACATTTGCTTCCATCTTGACTTTTCCTAAGCATAGTAATGACAAAAAACATGAGTTGAGACTTAACTGAGAACTCCTTAATTTCTAAATAGTTTCTCTTAGACATCAGTGAGATCAAAAATAAATGAGACCACAAGGATACTTTTTCCCCAGAAGTGTCCTGCTTCTCAGATGTTTCTCCTGAGAAAACCACCTCAGTCTCAACTGAAGAGTCTTTCTGAAGAGATCTCAATGTCTCAAACTATGCTCAGCTGTGCTAGTCTGCAGTCCAAATACTTTACATGTTAACAATTTTGCTACACTTCCTAAGAATATTCAGCAAAAACATGAGCTGATACATAACTGAGAACTCCTTAGAATCTCAATAGTTTCTCTTAGACATCAGTGATATCAAATGGAGACTTTGCAGAAGTGTCCTACATCTTACATCAACTAGATTTTCAAGTGCGATCTCAACAGTGTCTCAGACTATACTCAGATGTGGCCAAATTTGCAGTCAAATGCTTTGCACATCAACAACAAACACATTTGCTTCTGTTTTGATTTTCTCTAAAGATATTCAGGAAAAAAAAACATTTTCATCGTCTACTCTTTCCCGGAAGACATGTGAAAACAAGTTTTATCTTTAGCGTTGAGAAAAAAGGTGGGTGTGTGAAAAAGATCTCATCAGACACACACATGTGAAAAAGGACAACACTTAGAGAATCTGCGCAGGGCGTTAGGATCTGTCTGTTGGCTTTGCGGGTGTTTCTCAGGGCGAGACACCCGGAGACGCTCCGAGTCTTTAACAAGCATGGCCACACAGACAGAGTTGTCACAGCGACGGCGTTTCCAGTAGAATACCTGATTAAACCGGCACAGCTGTCAGAGCAAAGCGCTCATTTCCAATAGCAACAGCATGAATGAGAGCGAGGAGACGAACAGAGCACGGCTCGTCACAGAAAGCAGGATTAGAGGAGGGAGATCAGATCGAGATGAACGCTGAGTTTGACCTTCGCTAAAGAGCTCCCACTTTCTGCAGCAGAATCTTCACATACTGTACTGCCACGAGGCCGCTGGAATCGCTTTACACAAATCTCACACATAGCTCTGTTACAAAACCTAGTGAGCTGAGTAAATACAGAGCATGCTGTGCACAGCATCCAGGCTGCTCAAAAAAACGCCTTGCATGGAAAAAATACATCAAAGATGGCAGATGAGTCAGGAAAAATATCAGTTTTTAATAAATAATGTCAGTCAATGCAATTAACTAATGGGGCATTATTGTAAACTGTTACCAAATTAGCCAGTGTTATGGTGATAAACAGTAAATGGCCAATATTAAATGAATGAATGAACACTATCGAGCAAAAAATACTAGTTTGTCTAAATGAAATGCATATTATTTACACAATTCTGTCCAAATAAATAAAATTAAATGAATTTAGGCTTTGCAACTTAATGTACAGTATGACAAACATATATTTTTATTTTTTCTCATCAATATTATTATTTTGAGATACTTCTAATAGCGTTATTATATTAAAAATGAAAGTAAATGAAAAAATATTTTAAAAGACTAATTAAAGTGAACGTTAGTGTTACGGCGCGAACGAGACGTGAGAATCCAAGTGCAAGGCTTTATTTGCAAAGGCGTGGTCAATAAACAGGCAAGGGTCAGATAACACGTATATCACAGGCAGGACAAAGAATACTTCTAGGGCTAGCGTGGGTCTTGGATCGGCGAACAGTATCCAGAGGGCTTGACAGGTGCGGGGTTGTAAGTGGGGCAATAACACGAGCGCTATTCTCAGTGAGGCAAGCTGCAGCGGTGTCCGAAACGGGGCAATACGGAGGGTGTGCTTACGGGCCAAGATACATGGCAAAGAATCAGGAACCAGGAAAAGTCAATCCAAGACTATGACTACACTATGAAAACTAGAGCAGGCGCCGTAAAGTAGCTATCACTGGGAAAGTGCTAAACAGCTATACAATACTCAGCCATGAATGGTGGTGTGAGACTGATTATATAGTGTTTGTTATTGGTGGCAGCTGTGTGTGATTGGTTTCAGGTGAGATTGTGATTAGTTCAATGGAGCATGGGAAATGTAGTCCAGGGTTATGTGTAACAGTCTGTGTAGTGTGAGAGTCAATGTAACGGAAGGGTGACCTCTGGTGGCGATCGAACGGAAGTCCATGGACAGGATTCATGACAGTTAGTGGATGGCAAATCATCTAAATCATGTGCTGCATATTTTTTGGCGATTTCCAGTTTTATTGCGTTTAAAATTGGCCAATATAATATTTTGTCTAAATAAAATATTCAATATTTACACAATTTTGAATAAATAATAAAATAAAATACTAAAACCTTAAATTATTTGTAGGCATCACAAACTTATAATACACAGTATAACAAACAGATTCATATTTTTTTCTTATAGATATTATTATTTAAGATGTGCTAAAGATCACTTTTAATAGCATTACTAAATGAAAATAAATGACAAATAAAATTTAATAAAACACATTTTTTTTTAAAGATTAATGCGAGCATAAGATGATGTCAAAGGCTCACAGAAATGTAAAAATATGGTATGATTGAACATATGCAATTAAATATATACTGTATATATACACACACTTTACAAAAATGAAGTATTTGTAATTAGAGTATAATACATTTTAAAATGCATGCAATCAGATTACAGTTACTTTTATGGATTACATGATTATTATTCACACAATGGCAGTAAATTGTTCATAATTTATTAAATTCTCCTTTCTAAAAATCCTACTGTGTGTACCTATACCTATATTCACAAATGTCATCCAAATTTGCAAACCGTGCTTCTGAATTTGGAGGAAAAATGATGCAAGTTATTAAACACTGGTGATGTCTATAAGTTACAGTGCTTCATCTGATTCATTAATTAAAAAACATTTAACGTACTGTCTAAACAAACAGTCTTTAGTCTTTTGCTTGTCAAATCGCATTGTCTGGTCCAAATGAATTCACTTTTTGCAGCCCTACGCCATTTAAATATCTGAGCTGAACATCCAAACAGCAAGCGAAAAGACATCACGAAGCATAAGAGAGATTGCTATTGTGACATTCCCTCATGGTGAGGTCCCTGGAGATTCTCACTTCACGTACAGAGGTTCAGACCAGCGTCTGAGGACAATGCGGCAAGCGGCTCCTATTGAGAGAGAGAGAGAGAGAGAGAGAGAGAGGTGGCGAGATGCACATACTGATGAGGATGATGCAGAGAGTGTTTGCGTGACCCAGGTGCATACAGATGCAGACCAAGCGCTCGTGTGCAAAGGTGGAGACGGACATCCATTCACATGCACACAGTCCCTTTAATGTTCAGCACTGAAAGGTGAATCATTGTTAGCTCTTCATACAGACAGCTGCTGGAGAATCATATATGTTGTGCAGGCCGCAAGGACGATTATTAATCTCTTCTTCATTCAGTAAAGACACACACAGTCACAAACAAACCCCCTGAACTCTGTGTGAACTGACACTAAACATCTCTGCGGATAAACTCCAGCTGCTTCTGACCTCTGACTGACTCCTGCTGTGTCACCTGTAGTTTGTTGCTGCAAACCCTGAGCCGACAGCTGTGCGTCTCGCGTCTCTCGCGGTCAGCGTCTGACAGCATCGGTACAGATTCTGCTCTCATATACTAACAGTGCGTTCTGTCAGCTGATGTGCGCTTTACTGTTACAGGCAGAGTTTAAAAAGGTCACAGGGTTGAACTGAATTCTGAGTTTTGCTTTCAATAGTGCTGAATTGGAGCTGGAATGACACGAAGAGTATTTAAGAAATTGCAATTCAAAAAGCAACTGCAAAGGAATTGTTTGCAAAGCATATTTATGAGATTAACTTATTTTTCTTTAATTTTCTGATCAGTGCTGCAAGATTAAATTGTGGTTTCTACTGAATTGTGCAAATTTAAAAAAAATATTTATGAAAAATGAAAATTACAAATGTCAGCCAAATCAAATCATCAGATCAGACCAGTATTTCTGGTACTGTTCACTGAAAGTATGATGTACTGTCTGAGGAAATACTAAATAAATAAACAAATAAATCCAGTGAAAAGGTATTTTACTTTATTTCATTCATATCTTATTAATAAATCTCTATTTTATATAAAAGATAACACACACACATACACCACAATAAAATAATTAATATATATAATGTAATACCAATCTATTCACAATACTGATATGGCCAAACACACACACACACACATAAACAAACAAACACACACACACACACACAAAAGTAATTCTAATAAAATGCTAATGTTTCAGCAATATTGATATGTAACAACACACACACACACACACATATTATATATATATATATATACATGAAATATACAACTCAATTTTGGCTTTTCATGTACTAAATACTATTATAATCTTAATCATGTCATAATTATTTTTTATCATTATATTAATAATATATCATATATAATATATAGTATCTATTTTTTTGTTTTTTTTTTATTATATTTCTTTTATACTTTTAAAATCTATTTTAATTTTAATGTGTTATTATATTAACTGTTTATTTATTCAGTTCTGGGACAATCCTCTGCGATCCTGAGAACCAAAAGCACATGCTGTTTTATTTATTTCTATTTTCTGAAATTCGTCTTTTGTCATTTTAATAATAAAAATATGACAATCAATCAATTGATTTCTGATCCGTTTTTGTGCGAAGGGTTTGCATGTGTGTGGGGAAAAGCACACCCAAAAGACCGTTCCGATGAACGTCCTTGAGGAAGTTTTGCACAGACTAATAAGGAAGCAGACGGCTGTGTGACAGCAAGCGTCCCCAGAGTCTCCCTCGACCCAGAATCACATCACCGTCCGTCCTACAGCCGTCTGTGGAGCCGGAGAGACGCTTAGTAAGCATTCAAAGTTCAAACTGAAATTTAAAATAGTTATTTAGAGCCTCTTATTTCTCTCTCTTGTCCGATGATGAATGTCTAACAGGCTCAGACTGTCCTGAGTGACCAAAGAAATGGGACACGGCCTGGAATGATGCCCTGCCACACAATACCAGTGCTATCAAGAAGATCAGAACTATTATGCTCCACTTTTCTGGCCTTGAGAGAAGCGCTTAACCTCCAGAACTGCTTTAATGTGGCCGCCCGTGACTTTTGACCTCTGGCGTACAGAACCAAAGCATATCAGCAGCAGATGATTACTAAAGAGACGGACACTTTCTTTCTCTTGCTATGTTCAGAAAGGAATACTAGTGTACTGCTTAGTGAATACTGCACAGAACACACTACAGTATATACTGCATGCTATTCCTTACAAAACACAACGTCAAATGACCTCATTACATAGCACACGAGTTATCATTTTGGAAAACATGCTTTTTGCAGTTTAACAACTGATATTACTTTAATTTCATTCCTTATATATAATCTGACAGTAGTTCCTCAAAAGCAGAAGTTCATCCAGACAGAATTCACTTAATGTGCACAATAGATAGTATACATCTGCTAAAAATAAACTCTTTAGAATTCTGACAAAACAAATGAAGCTAAAAAACACAGGACGTCACTTGATCAAAATTACAGTAATACTGTGAAATATTATTAGTCTTTCAGAATTCTTTGATTGTCTTGATATCTCTATCTGTGTGTGAAGGAGCAGCGTTTGTCCTCTGACTGAATAATGCAGACGCTCGTGTGTCTGTTTACAGTAAAACTGCTGCACTTTTTGTTCTGCAAACCGAACAGGTCTGACGAGGTCAAACGCTAGAGCGAGCCGTCTGCAAACCGGCACATTTCCGGAACAAGAGACCAAACATGCATTTAAATGCAGAGGTCACGCGGCAGACGGAGAGCGCTGAATAATTCGTTTATGGTGACTTTCCACTAAAAAAAGACTAAATACTGCTTAAAGAAACATTTTTCAGATAAACTCTGTGCCTTTGAGAAGCGACTGCGTGTTTAAGACCTTGATTCTCAAGGTTTGTTTATTTGAATAATGTCTCAGAGCTGCTGTGAATTCAACAAAGCAACAGAAACTCCTGTATTTAGTGATTTTTTGCTAATACACGCCTTTTGCTACTACTGCAAAAAATATTTTTCTTAATTAATAATTTAATCTGAAAGACATAATTGATGCATTAAAAGTACTATTATAATTTTGAATTATTGACCAATATTACACAAATTTCTAAAATTTTATTTAGTATTAATAATCTTACAATTTTTACTCGAAAACAATTGATTTTAGTTTTAATTCTTTTTGCTGATTAATTTATTTATAATTTATTATACATTCATACAATACAGTAATTTTAATATTGAACATTTATTGGTTATTACCACAAAACTGGTTAATTTTAGCTTAATAGCCTTAATTTTATTTTTTTCCCCCACATTTTTTAAAAAGTTTCTCTCTAATAAAAATATGCAGCACATATGCAGCCACCATCTAAAGCTCACTTTAAATTAACTGCTTTAAAACATTTGAATCAATTTAATTTAATAATGCTATAGACGCAATCTGTAGCACACTCTAAATAATAATATCCATAATAAAAAAAAAAAAGAATATATGTTTGGCGACTGTACATTGTAATGTTGTGATGCTCAAATTCACTTGTAAAATGACCGAATTTGGTTTATAGTGTTTTATGATATTTATTTATTTAGACAAAATTGCATAATACACAGAATAAAACTGGCCAATTTTAGCTTATTAGACAGAATTAGAATATATATTAAAATATATAATGTAGAATTTAAAGTTTTAGCATTCTTTGCCGTATTAAAAAAAAACTATTTTATTTTCATTTTTTATTTAACAATCTTTCGAAAATCCCTAAATTATAACAATTTCTATTTATAAAAATAATCTGTTTGTCATACTGTTCATCACTGTTCATTCCTAAATGTACTTGTGAAATGACTCATTTTATTTATTTAGACAAAACTGTGTAAATAATACACATTTTATTTAGCAACATTTTAGTAAAAAAATTTTATTTAGCCTATATTTTAATATTAGCTATTTATCAGTTATTATAAAACTGTCTTAATTGTTAGCTCATTAGACAGATTTGTAATATATCTAATAAAAACATGCAGCACGTGCTCATTTGGGTGAAAGTGAGGAAGTGAATGAATTATGGTGCAGATATTGTGGCAGGATTAAAACGGCTCGAAACGGGTCGTGAGCGCAGATTCAAACTCCACCGGCTTAAACAGAGAGCGATTCCAACCGCAGGGATTAGCTGGAAACGGCATGCTGGGAAAAAGCACGAGAGAGAGAAAGAGAGAGTTTTCGGTCTGCCCTGCAGGTTGCATCCTTCCAGAAAGTGGTTTTCTCCTTTATATATTCCTGAAGCTCTTGCCCTGGCTGTATTTGACCCCTCATTCGTCCCTGTTGGGCTGTTTTCATCGCTGATTAAATTAAAACACAACAGCTCCACTGAGGACAATAATACAGAGCTACAAAAAATGTTTTTGGAGACCCTCAGGAGAGCACTTCCGCGGTTATAGAGTGGGATGATTACAGCGTGAATAAACAGCACTGCGTTCAAGCCTTCCGCTTCCCTCTGTAAACTAAAATAAAAAATATTTTGCTGAACTCAGAACGGCTTCGCGCTAATTAGCAAACTGTAACTGGAAAGCATTACAGTAAGATCCTGCAGCCGGCCTGAAACCAACAGGCCTGTCATGATAAATCACATTATTCATCAAATATCTCGCAGAACTGTCCATTTCAACACTGACCTCTGAAACCAATCAAAGCAGGGTAGAGTTTCATGAAGCTGAAAGGACATTTGCAGGACATACTTTCCCTCGGATCTACTGTTTGAAAAAGGTCAGTCTTGTTTACAAAAGCAACCCGCGGATCTGATCTGGAATAGAGTTCATCGTTTGGTTAAGTATGGCCCAATAAAGCAATAGTTCACCTAAAAATGAAAAGATTCTTCATCAGATTTGAGAAATGTAGAATGCATCACTTGCTCCCCATGGATCCTCTGGCAGGAATGGGTGCCGTCAGATTGAGAGTCTAAACAGCTGATAAAAAACATCGCAATAATCCACAATAACCCACACCACTCCAGTCCATCAGTTGACATCCTGTGAAGCGAAAAGCTGCATGTTTAACAGACTGTTTTTTCTTTAAACGTGGTTGTGCATATTTTCTCTCTCTCCTGATTCAGATGAGAGACTCATATTTTAGCCAAAAGTAATGGCTTGAAGTTAAAAACGTCATAATGATGGATTTGTTTCTTATTGATGGATTATTGTGATGTTTTTATCAGCTGTTTGGACTCTCGTTCTGACGGCACCCATTCAATGCAGAGCATCCACTGCTGAGCAAGTGATATAATGCTACATTTCTCGATCGGGTGAAGAATCAAACATCTTGGATGGCCTGAGGGTGAGGACATTTTCAGCTTATTTTCAGTTTTTGGGTGAACAATTCATTTAAAGTATTTACAGTGTTGTTTAGTAAGGAATAGTTCATGCAAATTCCCTCATCATTTACGTTACGTTTTTGCATCTGAATGGGAATGTGATTTGATGCAAGAAATAAAGTGAGAAATGTGAGAAATGATGGAAATGTTGGTCTTTTGCACACACAAGAAGATTTGAAATGTAGTTCTTTTATTAGAAGAAATTTACACTTTTATTCAGCAAGGATGCATACTGAGTTCAAAGTGACAGTAAATGTTTGATGTCCATAACAATTTCTATCTTCATAAATGATGTTTATTCCGCAAAGAATCCTGTTTCCATAAAAATATTAAGCAGCAACTGTTTTCAATGTTGATAATAATCAGAAATGTTTCTTGAGCAGCAGATCAGCATATTAGACTGATTTCTGAAGATCATGTGACACTGAACACTGGAGTAATGATGCTGAAAATTCAGCTTTGATCACAGCAATAAATTACATTTTAAAATAAATATGCATAAAAACAGTTATTTTAAATTGTAATAAGTTTCAATAATGTTTTTTACTTTCCTTCTGATCAAATACATGCACCTTACTATGCAAAGATCCTCAAAAAAGATCAAAAAAAATCTTACTGACCTAAACTTTTGAACAGTAGTGTACATATTATCTATCTGTATTATCTATTCTTCTAGGTTTGGAATGTTAAATAATGTCAAAGCTTCTCAATCAAAATACTTGAGTGTGTCTGTGTGGAGCCCAAATGTGAGCTAGAAACCTGAACTGAAAGACCCGCTGGCTCCCGCACAGGATCATGGGCCGTATGTCCGTCTGGAGCGCTGCCAGAGGGGTTTTCGGGGTCTTTTCTCCCAGATGAAGGTCAGTCCTGAGGAGAGATGCTAAATGGTGGTGTCAGTCGGAGTTCTTGGGGCTCCGTGTGGAGCTTTTCAATTGTCAGCCTGATCTAGAGACCGAACCGCGGCCGGTCGCTCTGTATCGCTCTCCCTGTCTCTCTGTTTTCCTCCTCGGGGAAATCGCTGACAGAACAACATGATATCTGCACTATATGAGCTCCACTTCACGAAGAAAGAGATTCGCTATCTGAAGAACTCTTCTATATACACTTCTATTCAAATTCATGAGATGTGCTACAATTCAATCGCCAGTTTAAATTCACCCGGATGCGGCTTTGATTTTCCACTCGGTGCGCTGATATATTCACCTTAATTTAATTGGTTTTCTGTAGCTGCTGAATTGAACAAGGCTTTGCGAGAACTCATCTCTGTAGAAATATCACTTTATGACTAACAAATCAAGTGGGTGACTGATGAGAAAATGTCATGTTTGAGAGGGAGAAATCACACTATGAAGATCTAATCAGGGCTGGATCTGCAGCAACCAGTTCCACATCTAATCCACTCTCAGTCCACAGCAGAACGGTTTGTAACTAGGCCTAGATGAAGAAACGTGTCACATTACATAAAAAAATAGCCACTACTCACATTCTAGAGAAAAAAATACTTTGCTCACGAAATCCTTTTATAAAATGATGGGTGACCAGAGGCCAATGAATAAAATGACCTGGTAAAAATACGACAACCTCATATTTGTATCACCCCTTCCGAAAAAAAGTGCTATTCATTCTTAGAAGAAATAAAAAAAAGAAAAAAACCTTTATGTTCACAAGAACCAATCAATCTATATTTTAATAAAATAAATAAATAAACAAACAAAATAAAATAAAATAAAATAAAATAAAATAAAACAAAACACAAAAAACAAAACACAACACAAGAAAATAAATAAAAACAATAAATAAAATAAAATAAAATAAAACAAACATCAACAAACACAAAATAAATCCAATAAAATAAAATAAATATAATAAAAGTAGTAATCCTCCAAATGGTAACTATGTGCCTATGTTTACTATTTAAAAAACTGAAGGGAAAAAAAATTTTTTTACCAACAATGAAAAAACTTAAGTAAATGCATTTATTAACATCGCAATTAAAATATATATCCTATTATAATAATATTTATATATATCTATATCTATATATATTTTATATATATATATAAATCATTTAAATTTACACTAATTAAAAAATAAAGCAATCTTATCATAACACATAAAATTAATTAATGCCCTCAATAAGTAAGCTTGTTTCACTTCTCTATACAAAACAGTATATCCTATATTATGCATATTCAAATGACAAATTGACAATAAATAATTTCAAAAAAAGTTACAGAATAATCAAGTTAGTTATGAGTCAGTATATTATCATAAAATAAAAATACAAATAAACATATATAAATATTAACATAAATTTAAAAAAACAAAAATGAATTATAGAAAATAATCAAATAAAGAAATATTATTATTAACAAATGCAAAAAAATTAATGAAAGCCTCAGTAAGTGAATTTTTGTTCACTTCCGATAAATGCAGTACAAATAAAATAAAATAAAGAAACACATCAACTAGACTTATGTTCATTTCCGATACATACTGTATATCACGTATTGTGCATTTTAAAAAAGTTTCACAAATTGACTAATTCATCTGTAAAGTAAAGCACGATGTTCTAACTGGATTCATTATAATGAGACAACAAAAAAGCAGATTCATCAGTCCATTTGTGTTAAATTTTTATCTCTCTGTCTAAACACAAATCTTTGCTGCTAAATAGAAGCACACACAGTCTGAAGCACGAATATGTATGACACAGCAATCAGTCTCAAAAAATGTGCATGTCACAATGCTTTGCTTCTTGATTATTAAAAAAGAATTTCAAATCCTTACTGAATTAAATCTGATTAATGCACCAATTATACTGAAATGATAACGCTTCAGTGCACATCTCAACACATATGTCTGCTTTGACCTCGGTTTTCATAAACGGTCTTGTCAGACTATGTTATAAGCATTTGTGTTATAAATGTTTCCAGCTCAAAAGAGCAAAAACGATACGATAAGACCCTTTAAATTACAGCCACACTTGATCTGTACTTCAAAAGGCATCACATAAAACATCACCAATCCAAAGCTCGCACTAAACAAACACACAGAAAAGAGCAAAAATGGTGCCGCTGCTTCAGGAAAGCTACATTACGGAGAAGAAGAAAGGCGTAGCACGGCTCCTCTGAGAGCGCGGGTCAATCCCACTGTACATTTGCAGTGCACGAGTGTCTGAGTGTGCAGTCGAGCAGAACAGACCCCTTTCCTGAGAGCAGATAAAAGAGATGCTCTCGCCAAAGAACCCATGCAGTGTTCATCAGGCGCAGCATGAGAGAGCAGGCAGACGGATCCATCAACATTTCGGCTTTGCTACCAATCCTGAAGGTGTTTCAGGGTTTTCCATTGACCTGCTCTGTTGGCCATCGCCATATTCTGTGGTAAAGACACAATTGCTGTAAACTGGATTTTATTCAGGGGTTAAATTAAACCAAAACCGAACATAGAGGTAGAGTACGAGTGCATATTTAACCATAGATGAAAGACGAGTTTCCTAAAGTGCCACGCTGAACATCAGCAGCATGTCAGATCATACTTTAAAAAACGATTGTTCACTCCAAAATGAAAATGTACTCAACCTCAGGCCATCCGTGTGTTTGTTGTTCATCAGTACAGATTTGGAGAAATTAACATTCCATCACTTGCTCAGCAATGGATGTGAATGGGTGCCATCAGAATGAGAGTCCAAACAGCTGATAAAAACATCACAGTAATCCACACCACTTCAGTCCATCAGTTAACAAATTCATTCTTAAGATGTTTGTTAACCTTCAACCATAGTTTCCGGCTACAATATGAGTCATCTAGCCATAATATTGCTTTCTCCAGTGAAAAAATCATCTGGTCTGAATCAGGAGAGAAATCTTCACAGCCCAAGCACCGTTTACAAGCGAAAACACTCCAAAACAGTTCTAAACAAATATATCTTTAGACGTATTTGTTTTCTTCTTCAAACACACGGGTTTTGGCTTCACAAGACATTATTTGATGAACTGGAGTGGTGTGCATTACTTATAAGTTATTGTGATGTTTTTATCAGCTCTCAATCTGACGGCACCCATTCACAAGTAATGTAAAAACATCACATAAATCCACAGTAATCCACACCACCAGCCCATCAGTAACAAATTCCGTCTAAGATGTTTGTTACTCAAACCAGTGTTTCCGGCGAAAATACATTCCTCTATCCATAATATTGCTTCTCCAGTGAAAAGTTGTCTGGTCTGAATCAGCAGAGAAATCTGCACAGACCAAGCACTGTTTACAAGCAAAAACAATCCAAAACAGTTTCCAAAACAAATAATCTTAATGATGGATTTGTTTCTTACAAACATGCAGTTTTTCGCTTCACAAGACATTAATTGATGGCCTGGAGTCGTGTGGATTACTTATGGGTTATTGTGATGTTTTTATCATCTCTCATTCTGACGGCAACCCATTCATGCACGTATCCCTTGGGAAGCAGTTATGTAATGCTACATTTTCTCAAATCTGATGAAGAAACAAACTCATCTATATCTTGCCCCCAAAAACCAGCCACCAACTATGTACACAATAACCAAGAAAAATAGCCTCATGCAACGTTATCAGGCAACCAGTTCAATCCATTAACACAAGCCAGTTTTATTCCCCACATGAAACTGCAGTTATTTCTTTGAGCCGTGCTGTACATTAAGGGCGCGTGTCGCTCCGAACGCATTCTGGATGTTCCCTTCACGCTCCACACGTCAAAACCCTTTGAGCTAAAACAACTTCTGTTCCAACTTCCCCCCAACTGAACTCCAACAAACCTAC